>JNEU01001064.1:0-133939 GCA_000697475.1 Lichtheimia corymbifera B2541
GGATGATGATGATGATGGATTGGATGAATTGGATGGCATGGAAACGAGGGCTTATATCTTTGACAAGAGAGGATTTATCACCATGGATGATACTGCAACATTCAAGTCAATGCATGCAACAGCTGCTTTTACAATCATGGATGAAGATGCTATGACGGCAGCAACCAAGAATACAATGACACAACGGCACCTGCTGATTCTTTGTGATGCACTGGTTGGCATCTGGAAGGAAAGGAAGGATAGAAATTTGAAGGCCGGAAGGGGAGATTGGATTATACCCACATCATTGTATCGAGACGCTCTTGTTCCTTCTGTCATATTACATTCATTAAAGCTTCATTGTTCATATGTTCATTAGACGATGGCTAGTGCCAATAACTGATTGTATACATGTTTAAATAGACGCTTGTATTTTCAATGTTTATAAACCCATAGTAATGGTACCCAGCAACCCTGCTTGTTACGGAAGCTTGATCCATTGTACTAAGCTTAATCATTACATACATCACAGTGCTTACCTATGACAACGCCCCTATCAGCATGATCCACCTTGTATGTATAGCCTTATATAAGAACGAGCCCTAGAGGCAAACAATACCATTACCGCTCATAGCCTTGGATGCACTGATCACTTATGCTTGTTAACCACACCATCAGAGGCAGGCCTTACCATTTAGGGATTATCTATCATGCACTCTCCACCAATAAGAGCCCTTCAAACCTTGCCCCTATTAGTTTTATTACACTCTTTTGTAGTATCAGGGTCAAGCTATTTAACAACGAACAAAAACCACTTGTAATACAGCATCACGCTTACAGCATAGTAAAACCATGAAGGTGCCTGTATGTCAAAATTTTACAATGAAGCGTGGGGTCTTTAATAGAACAAAGTTGCTCGACGGGGTCGAGCGTACCTTTGTTGTGTGCAAGTTTCTCCAATCCCAAATTTCGCAATGCCGCCACCAGCCAAACTGGGTCGACCCTTTGAATTTTTTATGGCTGGTGGCGACAGTGGATGAATCTGGGATTGTCCATGACGAACATGAGACTTGGAGAGTATATGCTTTTGACCCCTCTTAGTAATTTGTTTATATTAAAGACCCCAAGTCTCATTGTAAAGTTTAGAGACACAAGTGATTTTATGTTTTACATATGCTATATGACAGGAGGTCTTTGTTTACTGTCAATCGCCTCACTCACCTTAGAGCTAAAGGTGCAGAAGAATGTGATTGTGTAACTAGCCGATAGTGCAAACAGTTGAAGGGTCGATGCTACTGGTAGAGCGTGCATAATGGATATTTACCCCTATACTCCTATAGTAAGGTCCGCCTATGATAGCCCATATGGCACTTTTTTCAAGTTGATCATGGTATAGCTAGTAAGCCAAATAGGATAACTGCATCCGGGTATGAGGGGTAATGGTATTGATAGTTGAGATGAGGAATCCATTAAATCGCTACCATGGGAGGCCTTACTATTTGCACCATGTCTCTCGCACCATTCTTGATTCAAACCGCCATACCAGGAGAGGTTTGATTGCTGATATCAAATATGACCCTATCATCTTCACTGCTTATGTACACCGAACACGCATACCAACACGAAGAGTAGGTTGACAACATGGCAAGTCACCTTTATGATAACGGGAATGTGCATTAGGCGGATACGTGATTAACTTCCTTGATAGATCTTGTATCATCTGCCCTCATTTGGCCGATGTACATGCATAGACAACATTGCACTTGGCTTCTCAGACTTATTCCTGGTACGCCCCATCACGTTATCAGCTCATGCACCAATTTATCAATGCATCATCCCCAACAGACAGCAGAAATACCCACGCCCACAAAGCACAATAAAAGCATGTTGTCGCCGTCCATCATACTCCCACTCAACTCTTCTCTCTCCCATACTTGCTTGCTTGCTTACAAGGTCAAATGCCCAAGGTTTGTGTGTATTACATCTTTCGACCTGTGAATAAGTGCTGACCTTCGTGGACATTCATAGTGCTTCTTTGTATCGGGGCCGTCACTGTGATGTTGGACCCTTATAATGAGGTGAAGCTTGATCATGTTGCTTTATGAGTCACTACTCATACACGCCACCTTGTTGCTTTTAATATAGTTATCTCTCCGTGAAGCATCTGCAAAAGTTGGTTTAGATACCATGGTCTACTTTGAGTGCTGAAGTTGTCATGGCGCATTTAACATTGGTGCAAATAGCAAAAGTCCTCAACCTCTGACTCTGATGGGGGTGATTTAACGGCTTCCTGACTCACCACCAGGCACGTACAGAATCATATACGTGACAAATATGACACAGAATTAGGAGCGAGCCAGTACGGAAAGAAAGTCGACTTGCTCGTTGCGCAAACGAAAGACTCTTCTCGTGATTTGTCGGCATTCAAGTGGAATAAGCAAAACATCAATGCCAAACAAACCACCTTACAGCAAAGCAAAAACATTCGATCAAACAAATGCAACCTAGCGAGGACAATGGGAATGAACCCACTTGAAACTGATAGGCAAGAATGTTATACGATCGGGATGGACTGGAGAGGTATGCTTTATCATTGTCATGTTTTGAAAGATCCTAACTTGGAAATGTGTAGGTTTTTCTGGTGTGATGTATACGGTTCACAAGATGGGAACTATTTACGTTAGCAAGTCCTTGGGAGATCTGCTATTGACCAGCAATAATTCCTGCAAAGCCTTATTAGCTGTTCTTTGGAGGTTGACGATGGTGTTCCCCAAAATTACATAAGAGTGCGTAAAGCAAGACAATGCTTATTTGCCAGCAACCCTATGTATGACATACCAGTATTCTTTGTCCTCGAACCATCTTCGCTATATCGACAACCAAGAAGGAAATGGCAACATGCAAGGTCGATATGGTGGTGGCATGTCTTTTTCCGGCAATAGAGCTATACCATCATTTTCAACCCCTCCCTATTGTTCCCTCTTCCATCCATGTCAAGAAAAAAAAAAGTCGATTTATATGAACAATTCAAGTCAAATTAAATGGAGGCTATGGTTGTCTACTAGTCTAATATTTACAAGAAGCGAGGTGTTCGTGTATCTGTGGCAGGGTAAATGAATAGGTGGAATCGCAATGAGGGCAATACCAATATATCTTGACATGTCGAGGGATGCGTTGTTCTTCGATTGGGATACTGGATGCAGTAGATGGTGTATCGAGGCTATTGTAATGGATCACCGATGTAATTTGTATTCCTTCACGTATCACTAATGAATACTACGTTAGCTGACCGTATGCTACTGTTGGCTGAAATCATCCAATACCCTCACCTTCTTTGGGATTCCATGAGCGAGGGATGCCTTCTTGCTCCTCGACGGGTGCTTTATATTTCGGATACTATGATAGCATTGTCAGTAAAGTAAATGTGCTATGCACCCTCCATAATACACCTACCATCTTGATGAGTTCAGAAGGCTTGGCGATTCTGAATTCAGCTGATATGGCCGTCTCCATAGCCTCTGCCAATTGAGCTAGTAGATGGATGTTTATAAGCAAGCTTGATATCTTCTTGCATTTTCGATATTTACCTGCTAATTGGGATACCTGCTCCTGATAGCGAGCTTCCACAGCTGGTGTCCATAGATCAGTGGTTGTATCATCTTGCTGCCTTTGCTGTTCCTCTTTGATAATACGTTTGATAACTTTGGGCATATTCTCGTCGGCAATATCAGGGGTAACAACATAATCTTCAATCGCTTGATGAGCTACTCGCTTGATGACCAATGTTTCATGTTAGTATTTGGGTATTTAAGGAACACAGCGTTTAATCCACTTACCCTGCCTAAACCACGACCAATGCGTTGATTGAGTAAGCGAAGCCATGTGTTGCGTAATCTGTACGATTGATAGAGTACAAAGGCTGCCACTTGTGCTGTTCGAAATTGGGCCATATAATACGAGTCAAAGACTAGGACACTGCAGTCGGCGTTGGTATCAACTAACCGAGAGATATAAATGAACATCGAATCAATCAACCAACACAAGAAGCTTACTTGTTTTCGCGCACAGTAGCAAGGTGTGAATGCCTAAGCATAATTAAATAACGTCAGCTGATCGTCAGCAATGCAAGATATTTGAGATCTGTCATACCAGGAACACGTGTGATGCCTAAAAGATAAGGTTTGTTTGTTTCCAAGAGTTGCAGGTAACACAGCAGCTGGTGTTGTAATGCTCGTTCAACAGCTTCATCATCTACCAATTCCACAATGAGCATCCTTGCTTACTTTTGCCGGCTATGTAAACTAACAACAACAACACACCTTTTCTCACATTCTCGCCAAGACCTTGAACCCAATCTGGATGAGCTGCAATGACACTGGTTGGATGTATGGAAAGGAAATTTTTGACTACACATATCGTGATGACGTTGGGATATTAGAAAATCGAGAATCCGATGCCAAAGAGCAAACATGTCACTTACAACGTGTGTGGAATACGATCTCGTTGCTATTGCGATAAGGATTGTGAGCATCACCAATGGCGAGTTGGGGATAAAACGCAGAACAAATGATCAACTTGATGAGATCAACGTCGACAGAGCTGAGTAATGCTGCCTTTTGCCTTAAATCTTTCAAATTGTTGGTCATGGAAAACTCGAGATCACGGATATCGGCAGGACCTTCATTCTCCACTACAAATGACCGTGTCTTTGTTAGATGATAAGGGGTAAATTATTAGGATGAATGAGCAATAAAACAAAGAAACTTACTTTGCCAATCCTCTTGTCCTTCGTATTCCATTGTTAACACACGTCGTCGTTTGCTGGATCGTTGTTCGTATCGCTCACGTTTCAGCATATCACGCTTTGATTGTCGCTCTTTCTATTACAGTATTCATCAGCGCCTCTTACCGTAATACTATGAATGGATGCATACCTCCTTATCCTCAGTGTCCGAATCAGCACTTAAGAATTGCAACAGTCCCGGTTGGAAATCGTTCAGCACCTTCTCAAATTGACGTCTCATTTTGGCAATCTACAATTACAAAAATGTTAGAATCCTATCATTGAACACTACAAGTCCAATAATACCTCATACAAACGTTGCTCTTCCAAGCCATGTCTCCTACACCATGAGCGTGACGATATCTTCCGATCAGTCTTTGCATCCAACCATTGTTGCCAAAGGTTCAGTAGAGTAAATGGATCGCCATGCTCTGAATGAAATATACGTCGGTTCTAGTAGGCTCATTAGCTGTCATAGCCACGCATCTATATTTTCTTCATCCTTCTACTTACCTTGATAATGTCTGAATGCGTCTCCGGGTTTAATCTCGTAAAAGGCGATTGTACACTGAGACTAGCTGCAATGGTAATGACTGGATCCACAAGATTGAACACCTTTCAAAAGAGAGTTGTCAGCTTGACCATGACCCCATTTCTCACTGGTATGACCAACATACCGTTGCCATCAAGAGCATCTTGCCAATCACTGCATCCACCGGTAGGTTTGCTAACACGGTTCCCAATCCAGTAATGTTTTCTGCGTTATCCAGTGCACCAAGGTTTTGAAGAAATTCCATGGATGCATTAATAGCATCTGGATGAGGTGCCTATAGCAAGACCCAAATTGTACATTAGGCGACTCTATCCTCCCTCTCCCTCCCACTTGACATTACGTACCTCGATATAATCAAATGTCCTTGGATCACCCAGATCGAGTGCCTTGATTTGTAATATCAGAGGTTCCAATGGTGCACGTTGAATCTCAGGAACAGCAAAATCATTAAAGTGCTCAAACTCATTCTCCGAGTATAAGCGAAAGCATTCACCGGGTCCAGTACGTCCACTACGACCAGCACGTTGTTTGGCACTTGCTTTGGAAATCCAGAATTCGCTGAGCTTGCTCATGTTGGATGTTGCGTCGTGAGTGAGTTCCTTGACCTTTCCAGAATCAACGACGAACCGAATCCCATCAATTGTCAAACTTGTTTCTGCAATGTTGGAGCTGATGATGCATTTCCGTACGCCTTCAGGTGGCATATCAAACACTTTTTCTTGCTGATCCACAGCCAAGGTCGAATGTAGCATGAGAATGATCCATTGCTTGTTGTGCTCTGCGTACTCCTTAAGCGCATCCGCTAATTGTGATATCTCATTGATGCCGGACATGAAAATCAACAAGTCGCCTCTCTCAGTGATGGGGATGGACTGATCAATGTATTCCATGACGCGTCGGTAAGGGGCCGGGTCAACACGCTCACTTTTGCTGGGAACCGATTCTTTGACAATGGCTCTTTGTCGACGATTGTATTCTGCATCATTGACCAGATTCTTGTCCTCTTTGTCGGATGTCCAATAATGCGTTTTGACTGTATACATGCGTCCAGGTACATTCAACGTGGGAGCATCGAAATATTGTGCAAATAACTCGGCGTTGATCGTAGCACTCATCAATACAACATACAAGTCTTGTCGCGTTTGCAATAATCGCTTCAATAGTGCCAATAAGAAATCGCCCATCATATGCCGCTCGTGCACCTCATCCACAATAATCACGTCGTACATGGATAAGGTTGGATCTGCTGCATATTGTCGTAGTAATAAACCTTCTGTTAAAAACAGGACCCGTGTTCGCTTCGTCTTGGTCTTTTCAAATCGCACCTGATAAGCAATCTCTGTTCCAAACTCGTTCAAGGTTTCATAGCTCACACGCCGTGCTAATGATGAACATGCAATACGTCGCGGCTGGGTACAGGCAATCTTTCGATATCCGGCTTGCATAAGAATCTGCGGGACTTGAGTACTCTTGCCACATCCAGTATCACCAGCAACCAAAAGGACTCGATGTTGTGCAAGCGTGTGTAGAATAGCATTGGCGTATGCTGTGATGGGTAATTCGGCTCGATACTTTTCAAGCTTTTCTTTGAGATTCGTCCTCTTTTTGTGTTGAAAATCATGAAACAAGATCAATGCATGTCGTAATAGTTCGCCTTCGCTTTGTAAAAGAGAGGATGATGTGCCGTGTTGTGCTGATGATGATGATGATGATGATGGTGTTGCTGATTGTAAACTTTCTTTGAGTTTAACAAAGAATCCTATATATATAGCTGTTAATAACAAAATGCATTCATTCATTAATTCTTAATATACCTTCAAATTCATAATAAATGGGAGATCCACGAGGCATCATCCATGCTGCCAACCCATCTCGTTTACGTGAAAAGAATATCTCGTCGCTCTCATGGCTCCAAGGTCGATCATCACTCAATATCAGTTTGCCGCGTTGTTGTTTGATAAACGCCTGTCCTTTCTCAAGTGCCTCTGCTTTTTTGCTTGGATCGCGTAACTAGATCGAGTCAATGTCAGTGTCGAGAGGACGACGACTTTTGTGCGATCGGCTTACAATGTCTCTGAGATTCCATGTTTTTGCTTTCAGGGCAGCCTCGTTCTTTATGAGTCGCCCGTCAATGTCGTATCGTTCTTCAGGAATGTATTCCTTGTGTCGTCGTCTGCGGTGTTGGCTCATGAACACAGAGAGTTGAAAGCGGGAAGAGAAAAAAAGAGACCAGCGAAGGGCAAGTTTCATGCGGGTACCAAGTCAGCTGGGTTGCCAAGAAGGCTTTCTTTCCTTGTCTACTCCACACCATGGCACAGCTACAAATCCCATTTATCAGTGTGCCTCCCAAACGCACTCAAGATGTCGATTGGATATATCCACTCAAGCATTACATTGCTCATGTCTATCAAGAAGACCCAGAAAAGTACAATGAGGAAGCTCACATGCTGAATCGGTTACGCCAAGACACGCGTGGAGCTGGCAAGGATACCACGGGAAGAGATTTATTATACCGCTATTTTGGTCAGTTGGAACTCCTTGATCTACGTTTCCCAGTGGATGAAAAGAATGTCAAGGTCTTATTCAACTGGTAAGTCATAATGGGAGGGATGATATTGTACCTGATAATAATGATCACTATTAGGTACGACGCTTTTAATGGACGACCTACTGCACAATATTCCCTTGCATATGAGAAAGCGAGTATCATTTTCAACATTGCAGCCACCTTGTCAGCAATAGCAGCCATTCAGAATCGAGGCGAAGCTGAAGGACGCAAAAAGGCATTCAACTATTTCCAAGCAGCGGCAGGAATGTTTCAATACATCAACGACAACTTTTTGCATGCACCATCACAAGATCTAAGTCGAGAGACTGTCAAAGTGTTGACAGAATTGATGCTGGCACAAGCGCATGAATGTTTTCTGGAAAGCAGTGTACGCGAGAAGAAAAAGGATGGATTGGTCGCCAAGCTTGCGAGTCATACAGTCTGGGTCTATGGCAACATTGTCGATGAGTTACAAGATGCCGTTTCACGTGGTGCAGGGATTGATAAAGCTTGGGTCACCTTATGTCAAATCAAGCACAAGTATTATCAGGCCTTGGCTCAATTCCATAAGGCAGCGACATGTGAAGTTGAAAGTCATTATGGTGAACAGGTGGCTCGATTGAAAGCGGGTGAAGCAGCAGCCAAGGAAGCCTCTGGAAAGTTATGCACGAGTCTTATCAGTCAAGTACAGTCTTCTGGCAACAATGTCGATGGCACATTACCAGCAGATAGTGGTACGGTGATGCAAGAAATGACAAAGACACTAGCAGCCACTTGTGAGGAGAAATGCACTGCAGCAACACGCGACAATGACATGATTTATCATGACAACGTGCCTCAAGAATCCATTCTTACGCCTATCGATCGTCTCAAAGCTGTGAAGCCGACACCCATTTCTGATCTCTATGGTCCCAACGATATCAGCAAAGTGATTGGCCCTGATATATTTGCAAAGTTGGTCCCGCTCAGTGTACACGAGAGTGCATCCATGTATTCTGAAGAAAAGGCAAAGCTTCTTCGAGGCGAATCAGAGCGATGTGATTTAGCAAAGGCAGAATTACAGACAGCACTTGATTATATGAAACTCCCTGGATCATTGGACAAGTTTACAAGACAACAGGATCAATCCGTGGATGATCTCATGGTGCCAACAAAGGAGACAAAGCAATGGGCGGACGATATTGCTTCAGAAGAGAATCGTACATCTATTCAGGAGCTGATGGAGACCCTGGAGGGATTCAAGCGACATGCATCACAAAAATTGGATGAAGCCACATTTGGCCTTGACAAGGAAATGCATGAATGTGAACGTATGCGTGTAAGTAGTATGGAGGGGATGATGACGATGATGATCTATGTCAATGCTGACATTGGGATGATGATGCTAGGTCAAGTATGGTGATCAATGGACACAGCAGCCCTCTTCGCAAACTACAAGTGATTTCCGACGTGATATCAAGAATCACCGAACCACTTTGCAAACGGCAGCTCAATCTGATGGTGATATTTTGCAACGATATGAAGGGATCAAGGAGGATATTGCAGTGTTAAAACAAGGAGGCAAAAGCACTGCTCTGGAAAAAGTCTTTTCGGATGGCACATCTTTGGCTTTCAAACAAGATTCAAGTAACAGTGGTGCACAAAGTTTACTGGATTTGGATATGCCCACGAGCAATCAAGGAGGACAAGAGAGCTTGAAGGATAAGGTCAACAAGGTCGAGAATGCGTTGGAGAAATTACGAAGAATTGAGAGTGAACGCAATGAAACGCTTCAAGATCTCAGGGAAAAGGTAGATATCTGTCATTGCTGTGGATGATGGGGTTTTTTATTCATATTTTCGTTGTAGACCTTGGATGATGACATTTCAAACGTCTTGATTCTCAACAAAAAAGCTCCCAATGTCGAACAGCAAATCTTTGCCAGTGAGCTTGAAAAGTACCAATCCCATCAGCAACGTATCACAGTGACGATCCAACGACAACAGCAAGCTATTCGTGAATTGACGGATGCATACAAGTCATTAATGGAGGATAAGGAGGCATCTACATTGCAGACACGCTATGATCGGATACAAGCTCAACAACGGAAGGTGATTGATCGGTTCAAGAATGCAAAGGATCGATACTTTAATGTCAAGGAAGATCTCACGTAAGTTAAAGTTCAAATCTACTATCGTACCCATACAACAATGACTATCGATATTAACCTTGTTATTTAGCAAAGGGATCCAATTTTACTCCAATGCATGTGATGTGATTGATGCGTTATATGGCAACATCCAGCGATTTCTACGAGAACGAGAGAATGAGAGAGAGCGACTTTCTGAGCAGCTACAAAGCAACCAAACTGCGAGAGAACAGGAGATCTTGAAGGAGAAGCTTCAGAATTATGGATCCGCTCCTCCTGTGCCTACAACATCCACCTCCCAGGGTACTGTCGACAATAATGTATCTCGACTCGTTGAACAAGCCCGTACCATGTCTTTGGGTGATTCTAATTCTACGCCCAGTTCATACGGAAATATGCCGATCTCTCAACAGCCTTATGCATCACCATTGCATGCCACGTCTACCAGCAGTGGTGTTGGGTCAACAGCAGTGCCAATGTATAATCCTGCTTTCCAACAACAACAGCAGCAGCCTACAACACCAACATCAACAGGTTATGGTTATGGTGGTGGTCCTCCTCCTCCTCCTCCTTTACAACAACAACAACAACAGCAGCAGCAGCCTCCGTTGCCGCCTAAACCACCATCTTCATCGCAGACACCTACCACCGCCGGTACATATAGCATGTTATCAGCACCTTATCATCATACACCCGCCAACATGCAACAACCACCACCCGTCCCTCCATCACCATCTCCTTATGGTAACATGCCACCACAGCAGCAGCAACAGCAACAACAACCACTTGGTAATGCCTATACGCCCATGTCAGTAGGAGTAGGAAATCGTGGTCCAGATCCATATTATGCAACGGCACCACCGCCACCGCCACCTCAACAACAGTATCAGCCATATCCAGTTCCCATGTCATCACATCCTCCTCCTTCTGGTGGTACACAATATCCTACTTATGGCATGCAATATCAACAGCAACCACCACCTGCACATTACTCTCAGCAACCTCCAACACCACAACAGCAACCGCCACCACCTCAACAAGGATCTGCGAACAATCCACCTTATTGGCAAGGAAGTAGCAGCAGTGGATCACTTTTGGATTAGCTATTTGTAGTTTATTTCTGGATAGCAAGTTACATAAATGGTAGCAGGAGAAATGAAAGCGTGATAAACTTGTATATTGTGATGTGTGTTGTATAAAAGCGTGTGTGTGATACAAACATGTAATTACTGCTCCTTGTTGCACTGCATCATCATCCCTCATCGACATATGGCTTCTCCTAATCACCATCTTGCTACTACTATTACCACGACCACCAGCTGCCACTACATCATCCAACCATATCCATGGTCCAATGGGTACATACAATAAGGGGATGGGGCTTATTATCGGACACAAAGGATACGAATAGAAAGTGCAAAGCAGCAGCAGCAGCAAACCATATGTCAAAAACCTTAATTATGAACGTGTTCAAAGTAGAAAAAGATGTATTCGATGCGATACACTTTGCCATGCTCTTTCTATATGTTATTAAGGAGAAGATGATGGGTTGTTGTTTATTTCTCCAATGGGGCTTTTTTTAATGTGTCTCGGGAGGAAGATGACGGAAAAAGCTCGCATCCCATTTTACGCGACTTGTAACTCCTTGACATCCTTGTTGCCCCAACAACTATCACTCACTCACATCACACTTATCCATCAACCTCTCTCTCTCTCTCTCTCTCTTTGTGTGTGCTCTCTCTCTTTTTTTTTACCCCTTGTCCTCTCCTTTCACGCACTCAACCTGACTTGAACACCACACTTTTTCTTTTCTTGATCCCTCATACACACACGCGCACCCCTTTTTCTCTCTTTCTAATATACATCACTTCCACTCCCTTCTTTGAAACACCATGGGTTGCTGTCAGTCGGCTGAAGCACAAGAAGACAAGGCTCGCAATGAAGAGATTGAGAACCAGATCAAACGCGACAAGCTCAATCTTCGCAATGAAGTCAAGATGTTATTATTAGGTAATGGCTACTATCCTTTTGCTTTCCAACATGATAGTAATTGATATGAATGTAGGTGCTGGTGAATCGGGCAAATCAACGATTTTGAAACAAATGAAATTGATCCACGACGATGGCTATTCACTGGATGAAAGAGAGGCGTTCAAGGAAATCATCTTTTCCAACACCGTACAATCGATGCGTGTTATTTTGGAAGCCATGGATGAGATGGGAGTGGCATTAGACAACCCAGAGAATGGCCATCATGCCACTGTCATTATGGAAATGCCAGCTCAGATTGAACGTGATGCATTGCCACCCGAGGTGACACAAGCTGTCCGTGGTCTTTGGAAGGATCCAAATCTCCAAAGTGTCTTTGAAAGAAGTCGAGAATATCAACTTAATGATTCAGCCAAATAGTAAGTCGTCATCCCAAAAACCAACAATATGATCCATTGACTGATCATGATTGCAGCTACTTTGACTCGATTGATCGAATCGGGGATTCCAATTATGTACCCACTGATCAGGATGTATTACGCTCACGTGTCAAGACCACTGGTATCACCGAAACAACCTTCAACATTGGCGAGCTGACTTATCGCATGTTTGATGTCGGTGGTCAACGGTCCGAGCGCAAAAAATGGATCCACTGTTTCGAAAATGTCACTGCCATCATCTTTTTGGTTGCTATTTCGGAATACGATCAAGTACTCATTGAGGATGAGACTGTGGTATGTGTGTGATATAGCCATCCTCCTCCTCCTTGTTTGCTCAATAACATATTATCTATAGAACCGTATGCAAGAAGCATTGACGCTATTTGATTCCATTTGCAATTCACGGTGGTTTGTAAAGACATCGATCATCTTGTTCCTTAACAAGATTGATATCTTCAAGGAAAAACTTCCCAAGCACCCCCTTGCAGAAAGCTTCCCCGATTTCCAAGGCAAGTAAACCCATCTCAAGAGAGTTTGTATCTTGGGAATGCAAACAAACAATGAACTCATACACACACACACCCTTATAGGACCCAATACGTACGATGCTGCAAGTGAATACATCCTCAACCGCTTTGTGTCATTGAATCAATCCGATACAAAGCAGATTTATACCCATTTCACCTGCGCTACCGATACCAAGCAAATCAAATTCGTCATGGCAGCTGTCAACGACATTATCATCCAAAACAACCTTCGAGATGTTGGCCTGCTATAATGGTTTTTGTGTGTGGACTGCAAGAATGGTCGAGTTGTTTTTTTTCCGGGCCATTTGAAAGAGATGAACCACAAAAAAATGTCCCCCTCCCTCCACAACCTACACAAAAATACACGCCCTTCCTCCTTTGTTTCCAATTTCTGTAACCCGTATACGTTCCTTTCTCTCTTACAAATATAATCAATGCTAGTACTATCCAATAAGTTATTGGCTATCATCGTAGCACATCCTGCGTCTGAGAGCGGATTTGCATGATTGCTGTTGTCTAAGCAGTAATGGATCATTTGCTTTTGGTTAGTTGCCATACAATGCACAGAATAAATGTTGTCCTAGTCTATAGCTGATGTTATAGTTGACCATGGTCAAGTGGTGGATGGAGTGCTCGGATAGCCGGATGACCGGATATAAGGCATTCACACCTTTATCAACAAGCTGAGTGATAAGACATGGCTTCATAAAGACAAAATCCAGGGGGTGGAGGACATAGACTTTAGTCTATAAAACAACGAGCAATATATATTTATTGAACTAGATGCAGCTCCAATAGGTCTTTTCAGTGTAAGAAACAATCAAATTGCCAAAGTCTACCCAAATGAGGAAAAGTGCCTAATATCCAAAACCGCGCCAAAATGGATTGTCACGTCGATCCCTTTGCATGTTACCAGGTGAATGTGCATGGTTGTATAAGATGGGTCAGATAGCTAGTAATCCAAGTAGCCTAGATGAATGGTGGGACTTGATTCTAAGCAATGCTTTGAAATGGCATATGATATGCATGGGATGAGCGGCTTATACCGAGTAAAGGCTGGTCGATATACTTGCATCTTGTTTGATAGAAACCACTAACTCAGAGGTCTTGTGTCACGCATCGATGTTGTGGTTTTCATCATCCACCGATACTTCAACCAATTGGGCCTGGTCTAGATATTAGAAGGTAAAGAAAAAGAGAAACAAGGACGATCATCTCTTGAGCACACAAAGGTCGCTTTTCTTCCCTTCTTTCTTTCTTTCTCCTTTCGTTATTCCCACAACGCACACACAACACACACATGGACTGGTTTCCTAAACGACGGGCATTCTTTACCCTGCTCACGGCCTTTTTATTACTATCGCTCGTCGCGTTCTTTACGAATCTCTATCCTGCTCAAATTGGCGACATTGGGGCCTCGAAAGAAATCGTGCCTGATGCTCACACTGCAGCGACTGGAAACCAAGATGCAGCAGCACCACCTTCCTCATCGACACCGAGTACAGCACCAGCAACCACTGAAGAGACTGATGATGAGACACCTGAAGCTGAAGATCTGGTTGAAGTGAATACCAAGCCTACTGATGCCAAGGATTGGAAGCCCAAGACGTTCCCAGCCATGAGTGCCCAAGTGAAGAAAGTGATACAATCGAATGTGCTCAAGACGAAAAAGGATGATATCTTGTTGACTGCCGTGGCGAACCAAGGCATGGCTGAATATACATTGAACTGGATCGAGTCATTGAAGCGTACAAAGTTGGATACCAAGTTCCTTGTGTTTTCGATTGATGCTGAGCTCGAGCAAACGATGATCGATCATGGCTATGGCGACCACGTTGTCCAGATCCCGCAAGAATGGTTCCACAAGCAACTTTCCAGCGAGTTTTCAAAATGGCTTGATTCATCTTATACGCCCATCACTCACTCAAAGACATTGGTCGTCGAACGTTTGTTATATGAGGGAATCACCGTCTGGTTCAGTGATGTCGATATCGTCTTTACTTCGGATCATATTTACGACTACCTCGTCGAGAAACTCAACTCCCGAAGAAGCACCACCGAGCTCTTGATCACCCAAGAAACCGAACAAAAGATTACCAACTCTGGTTTCTATTTGATGCGTCCTACCAACACCAACAAGCGTATCCTTGCCGACACTATCATGATTCAGGATAATGAACCCAAAGTCACTCAGCAACGGGCCATGAACCGTGTCCTCGATGAAATGAATCTTTCTTATCAAACCAGCTCTGTCGCATTACTCGATCTCTCTCTCTTCCCCCATGGTCGTATGTTCTTTGAACGCAATATTCCCAAAAAGTATGGATATGAGCCATTGATGGTCCACGCCAACTATCGTGTCGGAGAGGAAAAGAAGAAATCACTCCAGGCTGCAGGTCTCTGGTATATTTAGATCTTATCACACACATCACCCCAACCAACCCCTTCCCTTAGCACACACACATATTGCATACACTCCTCCTTCTCCTCGACTATCTCCTCCTCCTTCTCCTCCAACAACAACAACAATTCTGTGTACAATAATACATCTTTTCATATCACATGGTTCTTTTAAGAAGAGAAGGATTGGTTTACAAAATGCTGTTCATGGTTCTTTAATAAGGATGGTCATAATGTGGATGGTATTGTTGATGACTATAAGGGCTTGTTTGCTGTACCATGGTCGGATAAGGACTACCGCTGTTGCTATAGCTATGTTGGGTCGATAATTCATCTTGTTCACCCAACAATTCCTTGACTTCCCATACATTTTGCTTGGATCCAACAGAAAATTCGAGATCTTCCTTGGTGATTGAATCCCAATACTTGTACACCATCATGACGGATAGCAGTGTACATATGGTACCAAAGAACATACCATCCACATAATGCTTGACTTGCTTGCAAATCAACACTGAAAACACGTACATCAACACTTGGCCGATCAAAAAGAAAGCTGCGCCAAAAAGAATGTCTCCCAAAGGCCAAAGATCGTCAAGCGTATTGACAACAAGGATGATTTGTGACACAACGTAAATCAGAAACGATACACCATTGATGATAAACATGAAGGCCCATAAAGCACCTGGGCTGTTGTAAGAAAATGGACCCATATTAAGGAACGTGCACAATGCAATCACTCCCACAATCAATCCGATAAGGAACGAGCTCAATCGAATCGACTATTGAAAATAAACATGTTAGTGCTGGTGGCATGGTATATCATTAATACAGCTTTACCCAGAGAGAGATGGGCGTGCCATCCTCTGCAAATTGAAAGCCAACAAAGCCATTCAACAAGAGACACCAGAAAGCTGCACTCACTACACCGACATGGATGGCTGCAAAATACTATCAAAGCTTCGTTAGAGTCCCGCTTAAGAAGAATAAATTGCTTGCTCTTACCGTGTATGCTGTGTTGGATGTTGGTATTATGTCGGTGATAAGCAACAGTTCTAGGAAAACGCTGAGCATGTAGAGGTAAAAGAACATGACAATCTCCTTGCGACCTAAGGCATTGATTCATGTTATCATTGTGTTTTAGATAGAACACTCCTTTACTTCTGACATACCGACGGCTGTGTATTTGCATCGAACGTGATAAATCATGATGGCCGTCATGATGATAGCGACTACATCAATCACCAATGTGGCTACAAAAATGTCGTACAAGGCAACCCGCATTAGTGCAAGAGACTCAACATAAATGCAGCGGCTGTGTAACTGTTGGGTGCATACATACCAGGCTGAAAGATGAGGTTACCACCCAAGTCGACGTTGCGTGAATAACATTCTGGCTCGATGCCTTCGTCTTTGCCCATCAATGGACATAGTGGAAGAGCAACGGTTTTGCAAATGCCATTAAAGCTGAATGCTTCAAATTGAAATGTAATATCGACCATAATAACAATCGTTGATGCCGGTGTTGCGTATGCTAAAAGATAAGGAGGGGGATATGTAATAATATATGTACGTCTCTGATGATGGTGGATTACAAGCGGTGGTGGGTATACGTCGTGTTGATGGAGGTAGAGGACGATTGCGATTATAAATGTAAAAAAGATGTGGGTAGCAAAAGAGAGTAGTATACCAGCAAAAGAAGAGAAAAAAGAGAAATGAGAAAAGAGGACAAAAGAAAAAAAGGGATGTCTACTATGTTTGACCATTTTTGTGTGTTTACTCCCCTTTCATCCAGATCTCCTTTTTTCGCATGTTGTTGAAACAAACACACACAACGCCTTTTTTTCTGCTGTGCACCGTCACCCCTAAACAAAGGGATCCAATCACGCTCCTTTTATGCAAATCGCTCATCCATCCTTTATAAATGCAATCAGTAATATACATGCCCACATTAGTTTATGATCCAAGGCCAGCATTGATCTTTGATCAAATGCCGCCAAAAATACTTTTTGAAGTCCATCCTGTATTTTAAAGCTGAACATCATGTCGCTTTTCGATGGTCATGATGGAATCCATATTAGCAGTATCAGCTGTTCCTCAATTAGCTGGGCGACATTAGAGAACATTGATATTCGACCAATGGCCAACGCAGCTGGGGACCTGCCTTAGAAATAATGTGCTGATGTTGGTGGCAAAATTACCCTTCTGTATGCTGGTAGACGATGAGCCATTTATGCCACCGGCGGATCTCGACCCATCCAGAAACTGAAAACCTTAATCATAGGCATGCTCAACACTGTTCTATGATAAGCCAAGGTAAATCGATTTTTGCACCTTATGCTAGCAAGCTGCATTCATAAGTAATCCTTGGTCTCTATGATATAGCTTCGATTTAGATGATGATATCTACTCTTGATATTCAAAGGTTGTACACTTTCGAATGAGAATATTCTCGTACGCTACTGCAATGACTCACAATGTAAGGGGAATCACGTCTAAAAGGGGATGGGAGTTTGGGTGTGATCCAATGCCACTGGTCACGTACACGCCATCATAGAAAATTGATTGATGACAACAACGATGATCGCATTTCATCGGATCATCGGCATCGGCATCGCTTCATATCGAGACAGTGAGTGCTACAACCCCAAACACCAATTGATTGCAAACTGTTTGTGTTACTGAAGCCGCATACGTACTTCTGCTTAGCTCGTTACCAACTTCAATAGAGTAACGCGTTCGTCAGGCCTTTTGATTGAAAAAATTAGCATGCTTATGGGGAGGGCTGACAATGTTCATGGAAGGAATGATGAACATGACAATGAAGAATGTACCGCCGTAGCATTTTCATTTTAACATACCTCGCTCAATGTAAGCCACCATCATCATCTTGCAGTCACCACTGTGCTTAATCCAGTTTCGGGTGTGGCACTGCAGTGATCGAGCCATTACCTCTTTGAAGATGACGAGCTTAGTAGAAGAAAAGAAAGCACAAGCTCACGCATCTTTCCCTTTTGGAGCGGCCAGGGAAATTAAGTTACACAAGTCAGTGTGGCCGGCTGGTTTATGGTTCCAGCTTTCTTGCTCTGACGTTTTCCTCCTTCCGAGATCATCGGTGCTAGGAGTGTGCAGCATACAACATCAGTTTTGCAGTATTATATCAATCGCTTCAATAGGATACGAATGGCATCCATCACGGAGGTTACTATAATATAAGCGCTATTAGCGACGGGTGCTGTGATGATGAGCAAAATTCTCTGTAATGAAGCGATGCTTAATAACCATACATAGGTTTCATCCTGCTAGCACTAGCCACGGGTGTTGTCTGCATCGTTCCACAGAACGTTTCGTCCTCATTGGCGGTTATCCCCCCCAAGACGACGTTACACTGCAAAGTCTGACGTCGTTAATGTACTACTTAGGTGTATGCCGGTTGCTGTTTCCCTCCCGCGAACCCCTGAGTATCACACAATTTTGGCAACGCACGAAATATCCTCGGTTGTCAAATGCCCATCAATATGTGCTAACCTTCGCCCAGGTCATGCACACTTTACAGTCTGGTGCAAAATGCGGCGACCACTATGACACTGTGGATCTACAAATTCATATAAAAAAGTGCTTATCCATGGCATGGGTCGTGTCCTTATTCTTCTTTGATTTACAACAATAGACCCTTCGATGACTCCACCACCACTTTCCCACTCTCCAGCAGTCAGCACGCCTTCATCCGAGTTCACAGTTGACAGTTTTTTTTTCTCCTTCAATTCCTTTCAACTCACTGGGTGCTCACGAACCAGTCATTGCTACTTCACCCTGGGCATTATGGCCCAGGATTAGCAATACGACACCCAAGGATGATGTATACCGTGTTATGCAAGCCGTGGCTATCGATGTTGCGCAAGTCATCACGACCCACTATGCCCATCAAGGTGGTCTTGCAAATATATCTCTGGTATTAGGAACGACCGATATAGCCGTAAAATATTTGACGGATGATCCACGTTTGCAGCAAGAATATTACAAGGACGTCGTGTATGAGCTTGATAAATTTATTATGCCACAACAACGTTCCTGGGCCCATACCCAAACGCCGATACCAGAGACCACAATGACCAATGATAAAGAGATGCAGCCACCATCAGCACCACCACCATCATCATCGTCAGCAGAGGCATCGATAGCTCGAGCCACCCCATCCACAACTCGAGCCACCCGTTCTAAAAAAGCTGCTAAGAAAAATGTGTGCAAACATTGTGGGGCTCCACTTTCACGGAACGATGCAGTACAACGTCATTGGGATGAGGCATGTACCTTCAACCCCAAGTCAAAGAAGAAGAAGAAGTCACCGCAGCAGCATGTAATACATCTAGGCAACCACCAGTATTGACTTTATGCACCTTGACAACTATTTTTGTATGCCATATTTCATCATCCTTATTGTCATTAATTTCATTTGATTCATGCCTTCTTTTATCGCCTTCATTGTCATCCATTTCGTCTTGATTTCTCATGCCCTCATGATTAGTTTTTCTTGCACACCGCATATATATATATATATCGAGACACATCTTCGGCTGGCTTTTTTTTTTGTATGATACCATCGCTGCATATGCATCTTCAACATCCTACCATAACGCCATTCCCATCATTTCATTGTACCTATGATCATAAGTAAAGTAAATATATATCCCTCTTGATATGCATATACGTTGCTGGTCGCGTACTCGTTTTCATATCATCCACAACAGCAGATGTACCTATCTAGGCATGAAGCCATATTATGTCCCTTTGAAGGATATGCGATGTTCAGCATCAGATGCCAAATAATTAGCATGATTGCATGCTACATGTACATGGAACACCAATAAATGTGTGAGTCTAATCCTCATCCATTATACCGGGAAAGCTGTCTAAAGATGTATGCATGATGACTTCCTCGAAGATTCTATCATCACAGTGACCCATGTGGACTCCAACTACTTTTTCTACAGCTTACGACCCTTTACATTCCACCATTTATGCCAACTACCTACATCACCTTACAGGTAGCTATCTTTTGTTGAACGAATGGCAAAGAAATATGAGCTGATGCAGATGTTTATAGTCCCTGAATATGACCAGCAATGAAAGATAGATATAAAAAGTATGCAAAGTTATAAGACAAAATGGTGAGCATTGGGCTGGTAGGATCTTTGTTGTCGTCCAACCACTGACGGATCCGTCGCGTTTGTATATACCATGTCCATGGTATATTATCAGCAGAGAGTATTCAATCGATGATTACGTGGTCCCCAAAATGTAAATCTTGGTATGCAGTAAAAACCAAGTCAAGATATTGATGTCACCAAAGCCATGGTTCCCGCTTAGAAACATCTTGTTTTCGGTAAAGGTAAAAGGCTGATCGCGCACGACATATACACAGGATGATTCTTGCTCGATAATTAAACTTCGTTGCAACACGTCTGCAGTCTTCATCACTATGCCATGATTTAAAATAGACATACGTCGCGACATCACGCTAAGTATAATGTTTATCAGTAAGTGTGGGAACATGGCATTTATGCATCCGGCCCCAAATAAGAGGCAATGAAGCATCCTAGAATTGGCTATAGCTCATGGCTAATATCCACATACCCCATCGCTTACAAGCGTATAGGAGGATGAGGGATGAAGAACGAAACATCGATTGTATATAGCAATGCCAGAACCCATGGCATGCTTAAAATAACGCTTCATTAGGATAATCTGAAGCATGCTATCCCTAATTGAATGCCGTGAATCGCACACCCCCAACTCCACAATCGACCTGATAAGGAACGAGCTCAGTCGAATCGACCATTGAAAATACACACATGTTGGTAGTGATACTGGCATGCTAGTATCAGTAATAGACACACTTATCCAGAGAGAGATGGGCGTGCCATCCTCTGCGAATTGAAAGGCGACAAAGCCCGTTCAACAAGAGATACCAGAATTCTGCACTCACCTCACCGATATGGATGACTGCAAAATAAGCTTTGTTAGGGCGCCGCTTAAGAATAGGTTGCATGCTCTTACCGTGTATTTTGTGTCTGACGTTGGTATTATGTCGGTGATAAGCAGCAGCTCTAGGAAAACGCTGAGCATGTAGGGGTAAAAGAACATGACAATCTCCTTGCGACCTAAGGCATTGATTCATGTTATCATTGTGCTTTTAGAGAGAGGCACCTCCTTTTAGCATTCTTACCGACGGCTGTGTATTTGCATCGAACGTGATAAATCATGATGGCTGTCATGATAATGGCGACTACATCAATCACCAATGTGGCTACAAAAATGTCGTACAAGGCAACCCGCATTAGTGCAAAAGGCTCAACATAAATGCAGCGGCTGTGTAACTGTTGGGTGCATACATACCAGGCTGAAAGATGAGGTTACCACCCAAGTCGACGTTGCGTGAATAACATTCTGGCTCAATGCCTTCGTCTTTGCCCATCAATGGACATAGTGGAAGAGCAACGGTTTTGCAAATGCCATTAAAGCTGAACGCTTCAAATTGAAATGTAATATCGACCATAATAACAATCGTTGATGCCGGTGTTGCGTATGCTAAAAGATAAGGAGGGGGATATGTAATAATATATGTACGTCTCTGATGATGGTGGATTACAAGCGGTGGTGGGTATACGTCGTGTTGATGGAGGTAGAGGACGATTGCGATTATAAATGTAAAAAAGATGTGGGTAGCAAAAGAGAGTAGTATACCAGCAAAAGAAGAGAAAAAAGAGAAATGAGAAAAGAGGACAAAAGAAAAAAAGGGATGTCTACTATGTTTGACCATTTTTGTGTGTTTACTCCCCTTTCATCCAGATCTCCTTTTTTCGCATGTTGTTGAAACAAACACACACAACGCCTTTTTTTCTGCTGTGCACCGTCACCCCTAAACAAAGGGATCCAATCACGCTCCTTTTATGCAAATCGCTCATCCATCCTTTATAAATGCGATCAGTAATATACATGCCCACATTAGTTTATGATCCAAGAATAACATAATCGACCTTTAAAAGCGCTTGTTTTGAAGCTCGACTTTTTATTTTCAAGCCAAACATGTTGCTTTCGGTGGTCACAGCTGCTAGTAGTCACCGCATCCTCCTCAATTAGCTAGGCGACGTAAGAGAACGTTGACCAATGCATCTGGAGACTTTCTTTAGGAATGATGTGGGCTTGTTGGTGGTGGCAAAAACACCCTTTTCAATGTTGGTAGACAACGAGCCATTTATGCTACTGGGTTGACCGTCCATCCAAAAACTGAAACCTTAATAGTCATGATGGCATGCTCGACACTGTCTTATGATAAGCCAAAGGCAATCAGCTTTTGCACCTTATGCTACATACATAGCAACCTGCATCCATAACGCAGCTTTGATGCAGATGATGATATCTACTCCCGACGTTAGGTGTACATTTTCGCATGAGAACATTCCCATATGATGATATTCCAGTGACTCACTGAGTATAAGCGGGATCACGTCAATTGATCTAAAAGGGTATGAGGGTGCGTGATAGAATGCCACTGGTCACGTACACGCCATCATAGAAAATGTTGATCCATGATAAGATGCATTGCATCGGGTCATCGGCCATCGGCCATCGGCATCGCTTCATATCGAGACAGTAGGTGCTACAATCTAAACACCAATAAACGTTGGCTGCAAAGCGTTTGTGTTACCCAAGCCGCATACGTACTTTGTTGCTTAACTCATGACCAATTTACTGATATGAACGCGTTTACCAGGCCTTTGCTTGAGAAAAAAGCATGCTTATGAGGAGAACTTGCAATGCTCAATGAAAGGAGGGATGAACATGAAGACAAAGATTGTACATATCGCCTAACCTAAGCAATCATTAACATGCCTCACTCACTCAACAATGGAAGCTTCCACTTTCTTGCATAACAACCTGCTTAATCCATTTTCGGGTATGACTACAATAGTGGAAGCATAACCTGCTTAAAGAGTGAAGAGGTCAGTAGAAGAAAAGAAGCAATAATCACTGATCTTCCCTTTTGAGGCGGCCAAGAGAAATTGTGTTACACTAAGCTGTGGGAGTGCTGGTTTGGGTGTTTTGACCAGCTTGCCTGCTCTTTTGTCGTTTTCCTTCCGAGATCATCCGTGCTTGGCGTGTGCAGCATACAACATCAGGTTTGTAGTATTATAGCGATTACTTCAACAAAGTACAATTTGTATCCATCACAGATATTATACCACAATTGCTGATAGCAATGGGTGCTATGTAGGCAAGATCCTCTAATAAATAAACAACTCATACATGATGGTCCGATCCTGCTCACACTGTGGTGCCGAAAACGTGGTAGTCAGGGTTTGGGGGAGATGGGGGAAAAGAAACAAATGAAGAATAATCTGTGTATTGGGGGGTGGGACAATTTTCCCTCCACTTTATTTCTACATATATCTAACAACCAAAAGAGATAATGCCCTTGGTCAAGGGCCCCCACGGGAATGAGTTGTTGACACCATAAAGGCGACAGACCATGTATGTTGTGTAACGTGTTGTGTCTTGGGGATTGTTGTTCGGTGGTCATAAGTCATGACAAGGTTGGTCATCTGCTGCACACATCCGAAATGTCATCAATATATATGGAAACCTACTTCCTTCATCATGCAGATGCTCGCTTAACAGTGGTGTAAAATGTGGCTATTAATGTGGCGTTGTGGTTCCAAAGAATCATATAAAAATGTGTCCATTCTGATCGTGGCGGATGCCCTTATTCTTCTTTGATTCAACAACAATGGACCCTTTTTCAATGACTCCCCCACCACCGCTTTCCCACTCCCCAGCAGTCAGCACGCCTTCATCCGAGTTCACGGTTGACAGCTTTTTTTCTCCTTCAATTCCTTTCAACTCGCTGGGTGCTCACGAACCAATCGTTGCTACTTCACCCAGGGCAACATGGCCCAGGATTAGCAATACGGCACCCAAGGATGATGTATACCGTGTTATGCAAGCCGTGGCTATCGATGTTGTGCAAGTCATCATGACCCACTATGCCCATCAAGGTGGTCTTGCAAATCGATCTCTGGTATTAGGAACGGCTGATCAAGCCGTAAAGTTTTTGACGGATGATCCATGTTTGCAGCAAGAATATTACAGGGACGTCGTGTATGAGCTTGATAAACTCATTATGCAGCAACCACGTTCCTGGACTCCTATTCAAGCGCCGACACCAGAGACCACCACAGTAGTGACCAATGATAATGAGATGCCGCCATCATCGGCACCACCATCAGCACCACCACCACCACCACCATCAGCAGAGGCATCCACAACTCGAGCTACGTCATCCGTTAAAGCTGCTAAGAAAAGTGTGTGCGATCATTGTGGGATTCCACTTTCACGAGGGGATGCAGTAAAACGTCATTGGCGTGAGTCATGTACCTTCAACCCCGAGTCAAAGAAGAACAAGAAACGATTGCAGCAGCGCGTTTTATATGTGGGCAACCAGCAGCATTGACTATTATTCACCTTGACAACTACTTTTGTATGCCATTTTTTATCATCCTTTTCATTTCATCTTGATTCATGCCTTAATTTATTTTCTTTACCGCCATCCATTTCATCTTGATTCTTCTTCTTCATGCCCTCTTCCTTTTTTACATAGTATCTCTTCTTGCACACCACATTTATGTATATATACATACTCATACCTTCTCCGCGGACTTTTTTTTTACTTGTATGATATCATCGCTGTATATGCATCACCATCCTCTCATCATAAAGCCATACTCATCTTTCATTGTACCTATGATCATACTTATGTAAATAAACATCTTGATTTGTATATACGCTGTCGACCGCGTACTCGTTTTCATATCATCCACAACAGCGGATGCATTTACATATCGAGGCATGAAGCCGTATGTATCTTTGAAGGGATCATGCGATGTTCAGCATCGGGTGCCAAGTAATTAGCATGCATGCATGCATACTACAAGTACATGGAACACCAATAAATGTGTGAGTCTAATCCTCATCCATTATACCGGGAAAGCTGCCTAAAGATGTATGCATGATGACTTCCTCGAAGATTCTATTATCGCAATGATCCACGTGGTACTCCAATGCGACCCTTTACATTCCACCATTGCTGTCACCCACCTGCATCACCTCACACAGGTAGCGTGTTTTGGTGAAACCAATGACAAAGAAGAATGAAGTTGATGCTGATGCTTATAGCACCTGGTTATGACCAGCAATGAAAGATCGATAAAAGAGGTCTCCAAAGCCAATGCGTGGTGCTGATATTAAAATCTTTGTTATCGTGGTCGTAGTGCTCTTACATTTCACCCAATCACCGATGGATCCGCAGCGTTTATATATGCCCATGTCCATGGTATGTATATTATCAGCAGTGAAGCACTCAATCGACGATTACGTGGTCCCTAAAATGTAGAACTTGGTATGCAGTAAAAACCAAGTGAAGATAGTGATACTACCAAAGTCATGGTTTTCCACTTGGAAACATATTGGATTCGATAAAGGTAAAAGGCTGCACGCACACGCCATATACGCGGGATGGCTCCTTGCTTAATAATTGAACCTCTTAGCAACATGTCTGCAGGCTTCATCACGATGCCATGATTTAAAATAGATACACGTCACGTCATCATTGCTACGTACATGTTCATCAATAAGTGTGGGAACGAGGCATTTATGCATCCGGCCCCAAATACTGTAAGAGGCTGTAGCTTATGGTTAATCACCACATACCCATTCGGTTACAAACGTGTAGGAGGATGAGGCATGAAAACGAAGCATCGATTGTATATAGCAATGTCAGAACCTGTGGCATCTTCACCCGGATAATGTGGAGCATGATATCCCTAAATGGATCCTGGCTGGTAATGCCGAGGCACAAACGCACATCCTCCCCCAAGCTCCAAGCACACAACAACAAATCTGTGTCCTTTCTAAAATGCCGATCCCCCGTTTTTGGGTGTCTTGAAAGCAAGATCGATTTACACTTGGATCTCTTGTTCCCATGGTCTAATGCCAAAACTTCCCTTATTATAATAATGTCATGCCACATTTCACGGTTCTAGGGTTTTGCGATTGCTGTCTGGAGCACATTCAATGGGTGTCAATTGGTATACGATACGTGAGAACGGTTGTTTTTCATCACAAGGTTTAGCAAAGGAGTGTTCATTTCATCTCGATATTGTAATTGGCTTGTCGCGCCACCACCAACCCATTGTATTTTTGGCGTTGATTGGTTTAGATAATGGGGGAGAGGAGGGAGAGGATAAAATAAATCTTCATATCTACACAAACAATGATTGGTGCAAGAAGCCAAGTTTTCTGGTGGATGAAGAAGAGGCACACTCGGATATGGAAGGCGGTGATATTGATTAAGGTTTGGAAAAGTAGATGAGCGGGCTCTCGAAAGGGAGAATGGGAGGTAATATAAGGTCTTGGGGGATCACCGTGCATGATCCAATATGCCACACACAGGTCAGAATATCCAAATAAAACTATTGTAGTGGGGACGGTTCGATTAATGGAGCATCTCTATCCTCGTTGTCATTCGGGCAGTCTTTCTATTTCAGCAACTGATGATACGATATAAAAAGGGGTACCAATTTATGCCCAGGTTGTGTTGTCTTGTCACAACAATGGACCCTAAATACATTCCTTACCACCACCACCACCACTCCTTGCCATCATCTGTTGCTAATACCCATGCTGGCGATCCCATGTTACCACCCGTCCCTCAAGACCATTCAACAAGCACGATTGACCAGCTATCAACAACATCCGCACAAACATTACCGGTATCTGAAGCTTGCTGTGTAGCGTCAGACGTGGCCCACGTGGTTAGCCAATGTTCTCAAAGCCAAGGTGGCCTTTCGAATACCGAGCTTGTGTCCCAAATGGCATCTTGGGCGATCACTTTTATCACGGATGATCCTTTTCTTCGTGAATATTATTATTGGCTTACGATTTACCGACTATATACGAATGACGCGCAGTGGGATTGCTCGTCTCATCATCCTCTGCTGGAAACAGCACCATCAGAAACGGCACCATCATCACCATCGTTGTCATCATCATCATCATCTTCATCACCACCACCAGAATCGGCATGCTCACCGCTCACAATCAGCGACGTATCCAGTGATGGAACAAGATCCGCGTGCGATTATTGTCATCGTACCTTTTCACGAAGGGACGCATTACAGCGTCATCTCGATAAAACGTGCACGTACAACAAAGGATACACTTCACAGCATGTCTTTTCCGCATTCGAGTAATATACTATAATCCTCTATACCAATCATACACTATACCTTCATCATCATTGGCATTTTCTTTGATATTCTTCTCATTATGCATGATGCTTTTCCCCCTTATTATATGTTTCCCCCTCCCGATACCACTGATTGCTATGTATTCCTCCACCTCATTTAAGATATGTTGCCTATATTATGCAGACCCGTATTATTATCCCATAAGATGTTCTTGACAACGCATTGTTTTTATCTCATATAAAGGATTTCATCAATTACAGGGACTATTGCTTGTTTGTCATACTTGAAGGAGGGAAGGAGGGAGCCATCTCGATATAGAAATGGGGAGTACTATTCTAGATGATGCTTATTTACGACGGGTGGATAGCATTCCTGCCAGAAAAGGTAACCGTAACCAGACATCAGAGGAGAATATGAACCAAGTTTCCAATCCAATGCGATCTCATGCTGCTGATGAAACAATGTAGCCTTCAACGTCGATTAACTGCATCCAAGTAAACATCGAGGTCAAAGAATTGGTCTGCGATTGCCCCTTCTCTTGGATGGAAAATCATTGCTGTATCGTCTTTTAAGTGAAATGCTGGTGTTGATACGTCTTAATCGCCGTGATATCCATCATCATCATCTTGCAGTGAATGCTCTGTGGTATGTGTGTATGGCGTCTCGATCAAGGGGAGTCATCGTGTCGTAAGCTTTACTGTCGTGTATTGACCTGCGTTCTCTATAGTATAACGTGTATTGCCGTTCTTCTTCTGCGCACTATCCAGCTGCGATTGTCGGTTGATGGAGGTCGTTGAGTTGCCCCATTCATCTTGTAGCCAAAACAACCGTCGTGATGCCTTGTTGATTGTAGCATTTGTGAACAATAAAGTGGTGGGCCTTTGGAACCCTTTAACGTCATAAACGTCGTGTTGGTCGTACTTTTAACTTTGTGTTGGACTCGTTCAGCCGCAAGATGGTGGTGGGAATTGTGACATGGTTGAAAACGGTGGAGGAGCGGAGGAAGCAGTGTCGTTTGTGGTCACCTTCACGTTTCAGCATCAATCTTCCTCAGTCAATGCTTGGCCCAAAATGTTCTAGACCACAGCCACGGCCAAGGGGCGTGTGCACAATCCAACATCTCGGATCCTCTGTGCCAAGGTCATCTTTACTGTCCGCTTTTGCGTCCTGAAAATCTCATGCACTGGTCTAGACATACAATGTCATTCATCCATGCCGGAGTAGTCAATAGAATATCTACCGCTTTTATTAAACGCCACTTTTTTTTACTATTGGACGTGGAGGATGACGATAATGAGGTGTCAATAGGTTACATAAGAACGTTAATATTTGAGCATGAAATCGGTTGTCAAGCAATAAGCTAATAACCAATGCTGCATATTGGTTACAGACTTTGACGAATGATAGCCTTATATGAAGTCAGCTGTCCATCATGACCTTCGGTATTCTACCAGCGAAACGTTCGTGTGAAAGTGTAAAAAAGGGAACCGTGTGCTGGCATCTGCAAGTCAGGAGTCATCACAGACTTCATACCGATTGCCTAGGCCATCAAACGGCTATGATCTCATCGTCATATAAAAAACCTCATGATAATACGCGTTCACGTAGATTGTGCGTTCTATTGATTGTGTCATATCCTCTGTGTTCATACCCTACGATTTCTTGCTACCTGTCAAACCGAATTCTGTAATAGAGCAGAACCCTGCATCGTCTCCGGATCCGCTTTATCAAGTACCGTTTCAAGGTCATTCCTCCATTATGCATCCTCAAAGTGTGTCGGATACAGATCAGCGAAGACCTACTATACCTCCAACACTGGAACAACTTGATTGCTGTGTGGCAATGCAAATAGCTCAGGTTGTCAAGGAAGTTTGCATACACCAACAAGGTGGGCTTGCAAACCCTGATCTTGTGTCTCGAGCGGCACACTGGGCAATCACCTTTATCACGCATGATCCTTTCTGTCGCGAATATTACTATTGGCTTACCATCGATCAGCTATCTACGCATTACACGCAATCGCATCATTTGCCTCGAAATTCCTCGGCAACAGCAACATCAATTCCAACACCACCACCAACACCAGAACCACAAGAAGTACCATGTTCTCCGCCCCAAACCGGCGATGTATCCAGTAACGGAGGCATATCACCAATTATGACATGCCATCATTGCCAACGTACCTTTTCGCGAACGGACTCATTAAAGCGTCATCTCAAGCGGACTTGCACTTACAACAAAGGATACACTTCACAACATGTCTTTTCTGCAATCAAGTAGAAGCATAACCTATTCCAAGCATCTCTTATATATCCCCATTATCATCGATTGAGCTATCTTCAATGTTTATGATATGCTTTATTTATTCCCCATGCCCTTTCGTCCGATATCCCTGTCCTTTTTATGTATATACCATCTCATTTAAGATACCTATGATTTTCTGCACAAGGAAAGCACTGTCACGTAGTTTATTTCATCAACAAAGATTTCCGCTTGCTGGTACATACTTCACAGAGCACCAATTGCCATAGGCTTATGGGGGATATGGATAGTACTATTACAAGTTGCTTCTTTTTATAGCATGGAAAAGAATGGTATGGTAGTTGTCACGAGATCCTTTTTGAATTGTGGAAAGCAAGTAATAGAAAAGAGAGCACATTCATTGTTTCAACCTTTATCCCAACTCACAATGATCCAGCATAATGCTCAACAGCGGATCATTTAGAGCAATGCGAGCCATGAGCATATGGGTACTAATTGAAGCCGTTTTTTCCGTGACATGATACAGGGGTTGATGAAGGAAAGTTCCATGGTCACTGATGTCAGCTGTGTGCCAATGATCCGCTTGTGCAAGGGGGGGTTATTGAATGTTGTTGTACACTCATCATCATTTATGATATTTCGCGCGAATCCGATTGCGACCACTAGGACATGACACGGTATGCTGTGGAAAATATAAAGACACGGCCCTACTCCCGTCACTGAAGCGAGGCATTCCTAGTTCAGGAAATGGTGTCTTGCATAAGTGCACGTGTTAAATAATCAAACTACAGCAGTGCCTTATAGAGGAGGATGATGTGATCTACAGTGCTAATACAAAAATGGAAGAACGAGTGGTTTCCGTTTTGGGACATACGGACATGAACACACAAGAAGGCGAGAACACACTTTAACGGTAGACATGTCTTCTACCCAAGGTAGGTGAGAGGAAAAATGATAGCAAGAGAAAAAGAGATTCGAGAAAGATGATGATGATGAATGGCGCTGCCATCAAGATAATGCCGGTCAATCACATCATGATCATCATGATCATCATCATGAATGATCTCTATGGCTATGCCAGGTTTATAAACGCTCAATCCTAATACCCAACCACTCACGTATGGGTCATTGCTGGTTTTGAAAATGGGATGATGAAATTGTATCCTTGGTCAAAAGTGCAGAGGGAGATAGCTTTGGACATGCTTAATATGCTCAATGACGATGATCCATGGCGCTGCTGTTAGAAGGCACTATCACTTTGCAAGTGTAATTAGAAACATGTTGTTTCATTGGATTGCCTTTCCTTTATTTTTATTGCATCGAGATCATCCAAACAGGTAATGGCTGACATGCACATTTTCAGCTATTTGAACGTCATGCCCGAAAGGGACATTTGGCGTGACACCAAAACGCTCCTTCGGGAAGTAAAATAGACGCAGGCACATGGATCCCCGGGAAGTAAAATGAAATCGTGCACAGACCATGTATTGGCTTGTCAGCTTTGTTTCCGACCTGGATGTTGTACACCTTCCACCATGGCTCGAATTTGCTTATCAGCAATGTCATTGAATCCTTTCCAAGTATCCATGGCAACAACCATCACGTGGTGCGTGAAATGACGTAAAAGTAAAGAACGTGACGTTGTTTGCGTGTTTGTAGCAACAACAGCGTTTGGAGTATGTAGCCAGGACAACTGTTGATCTCAGCCAAAGCCAGCTCTGTTTCTCCGGATCAAGACCGTTCAATTCCATCGTCCATGTCGACCACTTGTGGGAAGTGTATACAAGTAAATTAGAATGGGGAATCGCTACAACTATGTGGTTTCACTTGGGTGCTTCGATTGCAGTAGCGTGCTCTTTATTTTGGACATCTCAAGAGGTATGTTGGCATGTTCTAAATTGATACTGAACACTAATTGTCTACTTTAGATTCGACCATGACTGGGCAAGGTTGGCGACGGGGATTGCATGTTATTGGACCTTCCACCTTTGTCTTGCACTGTTCCTCCTCCTTTGTCTCGTACTGTTCCTAGATACACCCTCGTCCCAGTATTGTTTCTAGTAATACGTATGGCTATGGCTTTCGGGCAGTCGGTGTGGGTCCAGGATTGTTACTGGGGGATGCTGGTTCTTCGAAGGGGAAACGGATTCGTATCGGTTCAATCGATTTATAGGGTGGGCCTCATGAGGGCATTCAGTGTGCAATTATCCGCTGGCCAGAAGAAACTTGGACTACACAAGCCGTCAAGTAATTGGATACCAAAACCTTCTCGTGATCACAGCTGGATGTTATCCCCAAGCAATAGACAAAGCATTTTGTTGTTGGATATCGAATACAATTTACCTCTTTGATAAACATACATCATTGAAATCTCACTAAGACATCAAATATATGAGTTTCATGGATAATAGATGATGAAGATGAGGAAGAGAAAAAGAACCATTGAATAGGAATGCTGGTTCTAATATTGCATATGCTGGTGGGGGTTTTCAAGGAGAAAGAGATAGGCTTGTTGATGCATATTAGGTAGCGGATTTTAACATTGCACGCAAGTTATTACTGCGATAAATGAAAAAAGATATAAAGGTAAAAAAAAGGGGTCAATCCACTACGGAAATCGTTTTGCTTGGTCAGTCATCTAGGAGACGGGAAGGCAGAGCGTAGGATATCACGCACACGACAATGCGCCCCAAACCCCGATCGCCCATATTCTGGATCGATCACGCAAGACGTGGGCGATCATTGTACGTTGATGAAGCAATAGGTTTTTTTGTAGGAGTATCCCTTCGGTCAGGGTCCAGATTCATTTGAGTGTGCAATATACAGTGACAAGACGAATAGCGTGACTATAGCAGAGTGTCTTCTTGTAGAGGGACTAAGGCACACAGGTGTGTTACAATTACTATCCAATCAGATCACCAGGGAGAACATGATTGAGCAATAGGGTGCAAGGAAGTGAACCTTCCAAAGAAAGGTGCAAAATACTACCATATATAGTCAACAACCGGACGTGTGCGGTCCGCTTGTTTGTTTCACACGCCGGTGTTGAAAGTGTCATGGGAATATGCTGTCAGTAGAATACACTCGCATGCATACCTACATTTTATTATATAAAGGGCTGATACTACCATGTAATTCGAATGCTGTATTGTCGCCATGTATCCGATATTCACTCCTTATGGCTCCTTTCCAATTGCTACCACAATCAATGCTAGCACAGCACTAGATAATGCCACTGCCTCACATCCTACCTTGTCAAGTTTTGTTCAAGATCATTGCCCGATTTCGGATCTTCCTTGTGTATCTGACACCGATCAGTTACCAGCAACCCAATCAAGGACATTACCAACACCAGGAGATCTGGATTGCTATGTGGTGGCTCACGTGACCCACGTTGTCAAGGAATGTTGCATGCACCGGCTTGAGAATACTGAGCTTGTATTCCAAATGACATCTTGGGCGATCAACTCTATCACGGATGATCATTTTCTTCGTAAATATTACTATTTGCTTACCATCCAGCAGCTATATATCCAATATAACACGCAGGGGGATGATTTGCACCAGATTTCCTCACCAATAACAATGGCGGAAATAACAACGCCACCAGCACTATCAGCATCATCACCATCCTCACCGACATCCGAAGCCGTATCATCGCCACTCACAGTCAGTGATGTCTGCAGTAGCAATGGAAGTATACCAAAAGCAGCGTGCGACTATTGCCAACGTACTTTTTCAAGAAAAGATGCATTAATGCGCCATCTCAAACGAACGTGCACATACACCAAAGAGCACACTTCCCTGCATGTTTTCTCAGTGGCAGAGTAAAAATATGTTCTACTTCAAGCATACCCTGCATCATTGTCGATCCCTTTTTGATGTATTCATTGTTTTATTTCTTGATACTATCTACGTGCACCATCCCAATTTGTGAACGGCAGTCTTATGCAGGTTCATTCATTTCGCATAAGCTGACCTAAAGATGGAAGCGTCAACTCATTGTTATGCCTCATGCCCAATGTTTTTATTAAAGAAGGTCTCCACCTGTTATCTACATATATGAATGAATAGCAACTCCATGAATGTAAAATGATCTCCATCATGCCACCTGATGGATCCAATACGAGGGAACAAATTGCCAAATAAGCAAGAAGGTATTGTATGCGATTTTATTGTTCGTGTAGTAGCTAACTATAGAAATAATATGGCTACGGCTCAATGCAAGCAAAAGATAGAGGGATCGACGTAGGGATGCTTTATCAGGGTGCAGTAGTTTATGATAACTGATCCAAAAATAGGGTGCATATGAGGTGTGCCTGAATGGGATGATCCACCACCACCGCCTGCGGGCTTCCAGGATGACGCATATTGTGACAGGGTTTTGGCACAAGGCCGGGCTCTATCAACAATCTTCCACAACCTCTTTCTCCCTCCTCCTCCCTCCCCACTCAATTTGACGATGTCTCTTACCCTCAAGAACTTTGTCCAAAACTCCAAGGTCCTCAGCGGTTTGTTTGCTCCTGCTGCTCAATTCTACGCCAACGCTGCTGGTTACAGACAAATCGGTACGTCCATTGAAGAAAAAAAATACACAACAACAACAACCCAATTGACCCTCCCATTCCATCATAGGTCTCCGTTATGACGATTTGATTTCTGAGGAGAACGAACTTGTTCAAGAAGCTCTTCGTCGTCTTGAGATTGCCGAGCCTCGCGAAATGTACGACCGTGCTTATCGTATCCGTGTTGCCCAACAGTGCTCTTTGACCCACTCTCTTCTCCCCAAGAACCAATGGGTCACTGCTGAAACTGTAAGTATCAACAACACTCAAGCATATGGGATTGGGATATGACATGTATATATTAATATGGTTGTATGATATATAGGACAAGAGATACCTTCGACCTTACATTGATGAAGTTGCCGCCGAGTTTGCTGAACGTGGTGATTTCGACAACATCAAGGTCACTCCCCGTCATTAAATTCACATAGATCCCCACTTCCAAGTCGATTCTAATTTACACAACATTTACAACAAAGAGCTTTTTGTATCAACATGGGTCATCATCACCATCATCATCTTCATCCTATAATCAGCAGTGTTGGTTTATGAGATATTTATGTTACATGGTATACGAGAAAGAGAAATAGCAAGAGAGGGAGAGAGAGCGAGATAAAGAGGTCTGTGTGAGTGTGCGGAAAGAGAGATATGAAGGGCAAAGAATACAAGACAAATGATACATCATTACTCGTTGGATGGGGAGGATTGAGTCTCTACAATGGTGGTAAGAGTAACAGCAGCAGCGGATGAGGTAGCACGTTGACGACGTAATGAGCGGGAAGGAGATGTGGTAGTAGTAGGTTTTGAAGTAGCAGCAGCGGATGAAGTAGCACGGTGACGACGTAGTGAAAGAGAAGGAGATGTTGTAAAAGTAGGACTTGAAGAAGCAGCAGCAGCATATTCGATCTTGATTTGTCGTAATCGATCGACTTTGGATTGTATTTCATCGACCGTGAATTTAGATTTATCAAATCTCCACTCGTACCATGCAACAATCTCACCCGTACGTCTGCTCAACTTTTTTAATGCAACGGTACGTGTTGCTGCAGCTTCTGGATCATCCATAGCAGAGGGTGGTGGTAATTCATCTGGTAAACGTGGTTTGACAATGATACGAGGTTCAGGTGCACATTTGGGATTGTTGATCATGCATTCATCCACTGGTAAATCAAGCGCCAGACGAATCCATTCATGACCAAGATAACGTTCTTTAAGTCGTTTGCTTTGGATTTGCAATTTAACTTTGGTCAAGGCACGAGCCAAGGGTGTCGTTTCTGCACTTGTATCCTCAGCTGCTTGCTGTTCACGGAGTGCGGCGGTGGCGGCAGGGATCAAATCCGATAGCGTTGTAGAAGGACAACGTGATAATCGTCGATGGAGCTTGTTGATATGCTTGCTGCTATTCGTGTTGCTATTGCTACTAGGTGTTGTCTTCTTTTCCTCATGACCACCACCGCCATCATGGAGAACCGTTGCTGATGGAGGAGTTGCATCCACTGGAGGTGGGGCTGGATCGTTAAGAACAGTAGTAGCAGCAGTGGTAGTGACAACACAAGTGCTCATAAGTCTGACAGTACACTTGAAAAAGACAACGGGAAAAAGAGAGGGAAAAAAAGGAGAAAACGAGAGCCAGCTGCATATTGAGTTGCTCGAAAAGTTTTGAATGACTGGTGGCACGATGAGTTGTTGAGTGGAACCATCTCTGTGTGTCACACGTCTTACTAGCCTTATCACAAGGCTTTTTCTTTTTTCATTATTGAATCTCTGGAACCCCCGCCGATAGGTTGGAAGATCAAAATTTATTTCTTAGTTACCATCTTCATCTAGGCAAAACATTGATAGCCATGCGTACATGTATAACATTGTGCATACAGTATCCCTCGGCATTATAGTAACATCACGTCTTATGCATGCACGGTGTTTCTCTGCTCCTTTATGTGATCTTGTCTTTGTTGTTGTATGTAGAAATGAGCTGATTTTATTCATGTTGTATATATATCTCCCTCTTCTTATACATCACGTTCATAGAACAACATATAAGCTTCGCATGACAACACGGTGTCAATGTCTACTTCGTCTATTGCATCATCGCTACATCGCCAGAATGTAGATGTTTCCGGTACTGGAGAATGGTGATCGTCGTGGGTGAATGGTTTTCGCACATCATGGCCAGTGGGTAGCTTTTTGCGTCTGTATGTGATAAAATGACCTGATTCGTGGCCGCCATAGTGGACAATGACAGCATTGAGACGGTAAGGAATCGAACGTACAGCTGGCAAGGATAGAGAAGGCAAGGCGTTTTGAACAAGATCACTGTTATCCTTTGATGAACCGAGTGCCACATTCAAGCCATCACGTCCGTGCACGAAACGATTGCCAGCAGCCATATTGCGGAGATAAACTAGGCTCGTGCGTGAAGTGCGTGCTTGAGGAGAAATGGGTGCGGGGGGACTGCTGAGCGATTGAGTAGGATCAGCTGTGTTGAGGAATCCATTGGTTGTATAGGGCGCCATATCCAAGTATTCAGGGAATCTCACAGTGCAATGATTCTTTTGTACAATGCCGGATGGATGATACACTGAACGTGACAAATGGAAACATAATGATTTTGGTGGGTTGGCGAACATGGTCTGCTTTGTGGTGCATGATGTAGTTGAAGGATTCACCAATGGAATACCAGGCTATGGATGATCAAAGGTGAGTAATAGAAGAAAAATCGCTATCATTACCATCATCACTCACCAGAGGTGCTTCCACGTTGTATCTCAAAGCATCCTTGAGCACTTGAATTTTACCAGCATGCTCAGCCTTTTCTTCATCAGAATAACCTGCCATTTTGCCTTGTTCTTGTTGAAGCGCCTCCAGGGTCGCTAGGAGCATGCATTTGCGACATCGGAAATCGGTCAGCATATCCACTTTGGTGTATGTATCAATGCAATTTTGAAGTGTGCAGCTCAGCTAATATAGATATATATATATCAATGTCAATGCAATCATGGTAATAGCAATAACACTCCAATGGAGCCATACCGTTTGTGGAATCGTTAGGGATATATTGTCAAATGTATTGTGTCGGATAGGTGCCTGATCGAAGCAGTATAAGTGCCCACATCTATTATCTTCCTATTTTACATACCGTATATCCACATTTCATGCAACTAATCTTGGTAGCTGACAAGCCTGTAAAAGGATTTCGTGGACGTCGTGGTCTATGTCGTAAGTGGCCACCAACCGAGGATACGGAAAACGAACTCCACATGGATCCCATGGTGCCGACCGAGGATACCGAAGCTGTCTCGAGATTATCAAGTGCCACCGGTGATGCACACCCGGAATCCTTAATAGAAAAGTGGGTTAATCAAAAGGATGAAAAAAAGTATAGCCCATTGATTACTTACATGTTCTCCCGTCATCTTACGTAGAGTCCCAGCATCCAAAAGAGACGACGGCTCCTCCCGGTATTGGATTTCCTCTTCCGAAGAGAGAGCATGTGATATAATTTGGAAAAGCTCCTGAGCATCCTGTATATAACAGCTTAATACAAATGCAAATCGTCATATGATTTTCCTTTACCTGTTGTTCACGATTGATAGTGCCATTGGTCTTGCGTTCCAGTGCATGAAGCAGATCCGTAGGTGCCATAGATCGGGGTCGGCTCAATGGTTTGTTGAGTTCTATGTAAAAGACCATATTTAGCATGATACAAATAGACCGGCAGGTCTTACTCACGTTCAATCGTAGTGTACAATGCATACGCCACGGATTGTAAAACATATTCGTTGCTTGATAATTCCAACGTATCCAATTCATCGCCTCGTTCATCCACACGCTCTGCCTAAAAGACATGGGTGGATAGGATAAGTATATATATTTTAACGTCTCCATGGAAACACATACCAGGTAGGATCGAAGTGAAGCCAGTGTAGCAAGAGCCTATGTAAACAACAGATGTTAAAACCAACGCTTGCTTAATATAGCCAAGCTGAAACATACTTGAAGTACAGAGTTAATGAAGCAAGAGTTGCCGGTATTGATCAGCCCCGTAATGTATTTGGCATCTCGCTCTATCGTTCAAGTCTCAGTTAGATGCCCATCGGTAAGAGCCATGGTTGTTGTTGATAGACACACCTTTGAGGATCTTTGACCTGATTCGTTTCCGTCTCCTTCTCGATTCAGCGCTGCTGCTTGATAATGCATAACCGGAAGCAGCAATGGCAATGCCAGCCATAGCAGCCAAGGCCGGAATGTGATAGTTTGAGGACGATGCCATTGTGCAGAAAGGCGACAAGAGAAGTTGTCCAAGACGACAAGTAGTTGGTGGGGTTGCCAGTAAGTGTAGTGAGAAAGAAGAACCGCGAGAAAAAGAAAGCAATTACCCATTTCGAGGAGGGCGGTTCTACAATTGATTCACACTCACACCCACAAACAAGAGACCAACCACACACATGCCCATCATCATTATCATAGCTTACCTTTGCAGCATTAAAACATAAGCACGTATTATCCAATAGACTCTACATCTTGTTGAATATAAATCAACCCCATTTAGCTCATACGCTTTTTTCATGTCAGCCCAAAAAAGGTCGCTTGACATCGTAGATGAAATTGGATGGTATTTCTCCTCTAATATAGATCCACTCATAATCATCCATGGTGCTAAACAATTGCCAAAAACCATCATTAAAGGAGCTACTTGTATCGTTCCATTGCTTTAATGCCGAGTTACAAATTATATATCCACCGTCAAAAGTACAAGTAGGCTATAGCGTTGGGCGAGCCACCAGGCTGTGTATATACAGTACCCCACATAATGAGAAATCCTTTACAAATATATACATATATACATTTTGGTACCGCGTTGCTCGTCAAATATGAGCTCACGTGCAACCACACGGTACAAAAAGTGAGTAAACAGCATGACTACATTATTTCTGGATGTCTTTATTTCATGTTGCCACTTCCACGCCTGTCATAATTTGGCTGATTCATAATCACACCTGGTACGTAGACCCCCTTGAAGGAGGGCCAGCTCCCATCATCCTGACGTAAACGTTCCCCGCCGATTTTGCCCGCCCATACAGCGTCTCCATTCAGCATTGACCATCCTTCCGTTCCTGTGAGCACAGACTATATGCATAAAGTGTGAGTTGCTGTCCATCATACGTACGCCATGCATCTCAATTGCTCTTTCTTTTAACACCAAGTGTCATGTTCATCCCCCTTTTATGCAACCATGTTGTGGTTTCTACATCAAAGTCCCTTTCATATTTCCCATCCTTTCATCATCATCATCGTCATCACCCCCATTATGATATTTGACTCTTTCGGTGAGGATGAAACTGATCTTATGGTTCAATGTTGAGCCTTATGATCACAGATAGATTGCATTTCTTTCAATTTAGAGACGCATGTCATGATGCATTGAGCGCAAGAAATACCGTCAAACCCATAATGCATTGCGTTTCACTAGTTCAAATCCGAGCTCGAAATTTACCCAACTGCCGTGTGGACAAAGGGGTGGCAGCGCATACATATATCACCCCGATGCGAGAGCTGTGGTGGCGAGGAACATTGCGCTTTCATGTTTCCCTTGAAAACGTACACTCACACAAACAACTTTGAGCAACGTCTTGCTTCTTTTTGGAATTTGAATACATAGCAAGTGATTTGTGATAGCAGCTGGATGATAGATGATGGCCACCTTGTTTATCTTAGATCCTGATTTATTATGCATTCAATCACCCCAAAAGCTCCTTGTAAAGGCGCCACATCAATCTATCAGCTCACAAGATATACCCACGCCCTCCACCATACACATAAAAGATGTTGTCGCCCATCGTTTTCCTCCCACGCATCTCTTGTCATTCCTTTGATTACTGACACTCCTTAAACCCAACGTCGATGTGAGTACCATGATGATCCTTATTGTTGTGAGCAATCCATATGCTAACATATGTGATTATCTTTAGCGTTTCATTGTTATCCTACTCCATTGTCCTCATTGCTTTCATTGTGATGATGGGTTCTCTTTTTAAGGTAAAACGTAATCATATCGCTTGATGAAGTATATGCTCAGAATCCTTTTTGAAGTCGTTACCTCCCAAGATGAATCGTGGCATCCATTGTGGCACGCATTCAAACCGTGGCAATGATAATGGGCCCTTCTTGGCCGCTGCAACTTCATATGATGGATACTCTGCAAACGTGGATCCGGCCATGCGTTGTGGTCTCACACAAATTGACAAGAACCCTAGACGGCGTGTCAACCCTACGTACATTCCGGGTACGCAAAGCCTACATGGGGTTGATATAGCAGCTTGGAACCAAGAATTCAAGAAATGCTAGCCCTAGCAGATGTTCTGTTGTTGGCTAAGGACCAACACAGTGAAGTGAAGATTGGCACGTACGGAGAGCAATTGCTTGATGACCTTTTCCATCATCAACATCAAGCATTGTCTGCTAAGATCCCACTTGGAAACGACTTCAAAAAGGAGGAGTATATGGCAATCCTTGACACTATCACATCGATGGAGGAAGAGACCATATCACCGAGGCAAGGGAAACTTCGGCTTCTCGCCCTCGCTGCAGAACTAGATCATTGAAGTCGAATGCCATCGAAGGCATTGATGATGTGTAAGTAAATAGAACGAATAGCTTTTTGAACTAGTACTCATATATCAACCTTGGTGTATTTTATAGGTTGACGAAGCTGCCTTTGAATCCCATCGCAAACAAGGGAAACATAGGAACAGTGGATATCATATCCAGGCTAGGTTCTGTGAGCCATTGCTCTCATCAATTTTGGCTGACACGGCAAAGAAAGTCGTATTGCGATGGCCAAACAAAAAGGATGAATCAGCACCACAAATCAGGCCGGACGCAATCGTTTCAACGTTGGTGCAGTTGAGTTTCGGACGCCCACTTGGCTACGGCGAAGTCAAGCCTGACGATACTACCGCCACAAAATCACTGCACATCGATACTTTGAAGCTCGCTGTATTATCAAGGAATGCGTGTTTAAAAATGGCCACCCATCCTCGCCTTTCAAGTTAAAGGTAAGAACAAGTATACAGGAATTTCAAGGCTTTAACATCCATTCTTTTTAGGCTTTCGATTCGTGTTCTACACGCATGACCCAAAGGATCCATCATAGGTTCTTCACCAGAGTTGAGGTTGGCGATCTCAGTTGCAGATTCATTATCCTCCTTGCACTCTTTTGTGATGTTCAAGAATCCTCGAGTGTTGCTAAAAGTGACCCAGCTGCAGCTTTCCACACTCCTCCCCAAGATAACGTGTCCTCCAGCCCTGAGATCATAACAATATATTTACATTGACAAGTAAAGCAACAAGTAAAGGGATTGTAGCATTTATTAGTATTCCCATTTCTTTGAACCCTTCTTCTTATTCCTCTTTTTCTTCTCATCAAATTGCTCTTGTTCTAATTTTTCTATATAAAAGGGAGGGATCGATATTAAATTCCATTCTCATTCCATATTTGAACAACCCCTTTTTTCGCTTACCTAATGCACGTCTTGCAGATGATTGAGGAAAATTCATCATCTAACGTCATCATGCATGTTACACACACTGCATACTACGCATCATCCCATCCTGCCATTCCTTACATTGTAATAATCAGGCGCCAATTCCAAGAGCCATTCGGGCTTGACTTCGGTACAGTTGCGGATATAATTGCGTGTAGTAAGGACAAACTCATGGAAAATGACCCATTTGGGTTTATGTGCAAGTCCTGAGGATGGATGCATTGTCACAATTTGATTGTCCATAATCGTTGCATAGCGTCCGGAACGTTCGAGATGTGCCACCTGCATGAAAAAACCCGTAGCCAAAGCTTTGCGAATGCTTGAAAACCTCTTGGGTGAAGACAGCAGCTTAAGCTTGTGATATTGCATCGCTCTGCCTAGTTGATTCCGCACATTGTCAGCCGATTTGAGCGCTCGATAGTTGAGGAAGTTTTGCCAACACCATTCGGGATCCTCGTTGTCTAAAGCCAACAATCAGACTACACATGATGTGAGACATGTTCTTGTAAACTTACTCTTTTTATATGCCCGGTATGCATTGAGAAGGGTAATATGATCGCTCTCTGGTAATACAAACTTGAGCTTTGCTGCATCGGCTTGTTTCCGTGCTTCATGGGGACGCACAAAGATTTGCGGCACTGTGTAAAACAAGCCATGTTAATTCCAAAAGCCTTATCCAACCAGCCATTCACCGCACATACATACCTGATAACAAAGATACGATCGATAATATCTCATCCGAGCACCCATGTTTTGGACTTTCAATGAGCACTTTGCATAATTGAGGATCAAGAGGGAAGAGTGACATGAGAGCACCGGTGGGTGTAAGAGCACTTTTATCATCGAGGGCACCGAGGAAATGTAACAACTCGAGGGCACGCATAAGGGTTTCTGGTGCTGGTGGATCCATGAAATCAAAATGTACAAGGTCGTTGATACCCAATTTCTTCAGTTGTAAGACAACAGTGGCCATGTTGCTACGCATAATCTCCGGATAGGTTTGTTCAATGAGCTCTTTGTGAAATGATTCTTCCGTGTAAAGTCGGAATGCTTTGCCAGGTCTTGTACGACCTGCACGTCCTGCACGCTGCTGAGCGCTTGCTTTGGATACGGGTGATACAAGTAACGATTCCACTCGAATGCGAGGATTGTATACTTTTTGCTTGGCGAAACCGGGATCAATGACGTAGACAATGCCATCGATGGTGAGTGATGTCTCTGCGATATTGGTTGCCACAACCACTTTTCTTCCAGGTGGACCATTCTCACGACGTGGTGGTGGAGCATCATCAAAAATACGTTGTTGTGCTGAGGGTGAAAGTGTAGAATACAATGGTAGCACCTTGATTGGACCACATTCAACTCGCCGCATCTCGTTATTGATCTCGGCTTTGATCTCTCGACACGCTTGCTCGATCTCCTCCTCGCCTGTCAAAAATAGCAAGATATCACCAGCCCCTTCAGTCAAGTGGATTTGCACAACAGTGCGAATGGCTGCTTCCAGATAATCAGGTTCAGGCTGTGGCGTGTAAAAGATCTCGACAGGATATGTTCTTCCAGGCACCGACTAGAGAAAGTAGATGGATGACCTTAGCTGATTGCTACTTGATCCTTTCAAAGATGAGCTTACCAATAGCGGTGCATCATTAAAGTACTTTTGGAACTTGTTGGCATCAAGGGTGGCTGACATGATGATTACTTGTAAATCTTTTCTCCTTCTGCAAATCTATATACGATAAGCAATTAGTTATCAACATCCTATCTTAATGTCATCATCCCTATTGTACCTGCTTCAATAAGCCCATAAGGATATCGGTATTAAGAGTACGTTCATGAGCCTCATCAAGGATGATGGTGGAATAGCGAGATAAGTCAGGGTCTGTCATGGCTTCCCGCAGCAACATGCCATCTGTCATGTATTTGAGGAAAGTGTTGGGGCTGGTATGATCTTCAAATCGAATACAGTAGCCGACTTGTTGTCCAAATTCAACATCCATTTCATCTGCCACACGCTGCGCAACTGACATGGCTGCTACTCGTCGTGGTTGTGTGCATGCAATTTGTTTCCCTTTGAGCTGCGGCAATTCGTCGTACACCAAGAACTGCGGGATTCTATATCCACCGGTGTTACCATGACAACCATCATCCAGCATCCATCATTGATATCTTACTGCGTGGTCTTGCCGGATCCAGTCTCGCCAACCAAAACAACAAATTGATGAGAGTGAACCATCGAAAGAAACTGTTCTCGATACTTGTGCACAGGCAATTGTCGTCGCGTCTCAAGAATCGTCTTGTACCGATCGCTGAATGGCTTCTTGGTGAATGGGTTGTCGACTCCATTTTCAAGTTGTTCGGCTTGCTTTGCTGTTGTCTTTCGTGAAATCAACCCATAAAAGTCGTCCTTGATCGTGAGCTTGGATAAACCCAGATCGTCCCCGTGCTCATGCATTCGATTGTAAAAGGACAAGGAAAAGGGAAAAGGAACGTGCAGCAGTCGGGATTCAAGCAACCCTTTCAAGTACCATTCTGAGTTTGGACTCTGCGAGCATAAAGTGCATTGATGTTGTGACCAAGAAGCTTTTCCGTATCATTCAAATCTCTGTGACCCGTGATCAACGTCCATTCTCCTAGCATTCTTCCAGTATCAGATCACTACAATAAACGATCATCTCAGTGAGAGATGCTCCCCGTTTCCCCCTCCAAGACGATTGCAGAGCATTATCACTACAGTAAAACCTTCCTAGTAGCTTTATTCCATGTATGTATGCTCTTGATTTGAGCAAGGTCAATATAGAGCATTGTTTATCAGTGTATAGCAATGACACCCCACCCAAATTGCTGATGCAGTATAATAATATATATATACCACTGCGTCTTTGTATGAAGTTTATTATGGTGCTGATGGTAATGAAAAATGTAGAACAATGAACAAGTAGCTGACGTTCCCTTTTGTCAGACTTGGCTATTGCACCACCTACTTGGATCAATTTTGCCACACAAACAACGACACCGCCACAGAACTATTTAGATACATATCACTACCAACCACGATCTCGCTCTTCTTTTCTTTTATATCACCTTCTTCAAATCTAATACGACAAGCCTACACTGTGCACGTACCACTTAAAGGCTTTTTATATCTACTACTCGTCTATCTTGCCGATTTAATCACACCACCAAGGCATTTTGTGCAGGCGCCTACCAATTTGTCAGCTCATCACCATTCCCAGCAAGCATTTTATCACTTGTTTTCTCCTTGTTTGCGATCACTGAAACACCCACGCCCACCGTGCAGATATAAACAAGATGAATGTTGTCGCCTATCGTTCTACTCCCACACATCTCTTTCTTCCATGATCATACATATCACTCTTTGACTCCTGACAACTTCGAAGTCATTGGTAAGTGCCATGGTGGATAATAGTCCGCTTTGTGATGTACTCATATTTGCGATGATGTCTAGCCTTTCATTGTCTTTGTCACCATTATGACGTTTGGTGCTTCGAATAAGGTAAAATCCTGTTCATCTCGCTTGAATGAAGCATAATACTCACATCCCTTTTGGATGTAGCTACCTCTCGAGATGCATATGCAAAGCTGGATTAGCTGGCACGGTGTACTACAGCCCGCATAGGGTACATAACGGCTTCCCTGCATCATCTTTGATGTAATCGTACTTCCGAATGCTTGACCACTTTATCACTTCACACGTCCATGCACATATAACAAGACGGCTGTTGTCACCAACATTATCACACATCTCTTTCGCTTAATTCATATATCATCAAGAGCCTACTATTTGGTAAGTGCAAAGGAGAGCTGTTTAGGGACTTGTGTAGCTCATTCATCTTTATAAAGCCGCAATCTTCCGGACATGGAACTTTCCTTTCCCGATGATGTACTCGACAAGCTATTGAGTAAATGCCGCAATGCCTGGAAGATGGATAAAGTATTTCCAACAGAGGTGATGTTAAGCTTAATACAACTATCATGGGTAAGACAAAAATAAGGAAGCACCAATACCAACGCTTACCATTTCCTATTCAGAGCCTTTCGGCATTATCTATGAATCGTATCGACGTGACCTCTGCGATTATGACTACTGCTAAGGAAGCATCCGACAGCTTGGACCAAAAAGTAATCCTATCCTTTGGCTCTCTGTAAGATGAGATCATGTACATGGTGTGATGCGTATAACCAACCGTTTGATTCAATAATAGCATGCAGACCCTTCCGCTCGAAGCCATTATAGAACCAACAGACGAATCAAGGAAACTAAGATTGGGTAGTAACCTAGGATATAACCATACACGAGCTGAGTGTGGATGATGGGTACACGTGATTATTCATGGACACGACAGTGAGTTCCAATGAGTGGCCATTGCATTGCACAGTTGAATTAATTTTGTTTGGAAGGACTGCCACCCAATCCGTGGATACCAAACAATCATCGTCATCATCAAGTAGCCGGCCTGACTGCATCATGTCCATATTGAAAAATAGCTATCCATACAAGAATATTGGATTCGGCGAGGTGAAGTCACCTTTTGAATCGGGCAATCACCATGCGGTCAACAAGGATCTGTATCGATAGGGCCTATTTTACAAGACAGCGATCGATGATGTGGGCTTGAGAGCTTGTTTGGCCCTGCATGCGGTTGGTAAGTACATAGCAAAATACCTATTACATAATTGAGCTAACCTTTTGCGCAGGCTTCGATGTCACGTTTTGCCTAGTAGAACTACAAGCGGATGGGCTCTACACAATGGCAGATATTTGTCGACTCACTATGCCTACTTGTATTCAAGATATGCCTGCGTATATAACAAACTGAAACACCTTGAAGAACCTTTTGCATGTCTTTGAGACATATTGCATACCGCTTTCCGATCCTGTTGTTATTGCCTCGCTACGCTCAAGACATAGAGCATCAGCAAGAGACATGGACGTGGGCATGGCATTGGATAAGACCATAAGTAGAAAAAGACGCAACGTTATTAGCCATATATACCTCATTGCTCATATTGGTCATTCATGAACTTTCCATTGGCTGGCATGCATGCATATTTACCCACTCACCGCCTTATTAATAACTTTGTAAATCATGATTACCTTATTTGCTGATGATAAATAAACACCGTATCACCACCTATAACGACATACCACATCATTGCTCATTGTATTATCATCACCAGTGGAACTCACTGTTCTGGGGGAAATCCATCATGCACCCCCCACCAATAGGATTGATTTTCGACGTCATGGTTTTTTCGCATCAGTTACACAATCACGCCCCTCTGCATCTTTGGCTTTATTAGGCTCAAGCTACTTGACAATCAACAAAGACCACCTGTCATATAGCATCACGCTTACGGCATATGTAAAAACATAAAGATAGCTGTATCTCTAAACTTTACAATGAAACGTGGGGTCTTCAATCGAACAAAGTTGCTCGTCGTGGTGGAGCGCACCTTGGGTGCAAGTTTCACGATCGTCGTGGCCGATCTCAGATTCACCCAATGTCACCACCAGCCAAAGTTGAACAGGTCGACCTCTTGAATTTTTTTTCGACGAGGCTGGTGGTGACATTGGGTGAATCTGAGAATGGCCACAACGATCGTGAAACTTGCACCCAAGGTGCGCTCCACCCCGAGGAGCAACTTTGTTCGATTGAAGACCCCACGTTTCATTGTAAAGTTTAGAGATACAGGCATATTTATGTTTTTACATATGCTGAATGCATGATGCTATATGACAAGTGGTGTTTGTTCATTGTCAAGTAGGTTGGCCCCGATAGAGCGGAAGATGCAGACGGACTTCTTTGTGCAACACAACTCATTTGCATGATACTTCACACTGAACAAACACCACTTCCCATATAGCATTATGGTTACGGCATAGGTAAAACATAAAGGTGGCTGTTTATTCAAACTCACATAATGAAGTGTGGCGTCTTTATGAGAACGAAGTTGATCAGCGTGGCCGATAGCACCTTCTGACCAAGTTTCATGTTCGGGATGGGCAATATCGGCGGGCACGGTCCACCCATCCAATCTATGTTCCAGTCCATACATTTGGACGCTGCCATTCAGAATCTTCATAATGAAGCGTGGCATCTTTATGAGGTCTAAATTGCTCGTCACGGTCGAAAGTACCTTGCATGAAATTTTCAGGCTCGAGATGGGCGATCTCGGGCTTAGGGAGCGTCGACCTTACTTTTGTCATCGTCCATCCTACATTTGGGCCCGCCCGCATTCAAAACTTTTATAGTGAAGCCTGCGATTTTAAATGAATGGAAGTGATCAACATGACTCAGCAAACCTTCTGACCAAGTTTCAAGTTCAAAGTGGACAATCCCATGGTAATACATACTGCATCGATAAATGATAAATCCGGCGCGTACCCCATTTCCGGCCATCCATAGTAAACCCCACATTACAGCCTCCCATTCCAAATTTTCAAATGAAGCACGGGTTCTTTATTAAGACAAAGTTGATCAGCATGCCGAAGAGCATCTTGTGTGAAAGTTTGAGGTTCGAGGATGGCAATCTCAAGGTCATGCATCAATTAGAGTGTGCATGGATTTGTAGCGCAGTGCCTGTCATATTTAATTTCCACTTCTTCCACATCCAACCTCTTCTCTCTTCCTCCCACACTCAACTGTTGCCCCATTCAAGCACAGTACAACTACCACTTGTGAACGATTGTCCTGCTTCAATCCACCATGTCAATCCTACAGTTATCTTGATCAGACTGAATGGCAACTTCTTGACGTGTGCACTCCACGACAACACCTGCGTCCCTTGACACTACACCTTCTCTTGTACAGTCCTCTACCACAACCAATCGTAACAGCATTCATTCCAGCAATTGCTATTAACATGGGATTTACTCCATTGTCTTCAAGTTATTTGCAGCAGCCTGCCTTGCAGCCTTTTTTTACGTGAACAGCATTGGCCGTTATATAGAAACAGCTTTTATTTACGTGCAGCAACGTGCTCCAATACATACGAGCTATTGCTATGGAGGAGATGGATCTGAATGTTGGTGAGGTACGTGGGATGGAAGGGATTGGGTATATACAACGCGTGGAAAAAGAGCCTTGTTCTGTATGCATTCTCAACCTGGTCTTGGTGCTATCAACCTGAACGATTGGAGCATACTTTACACGTTATTCCCTGGCAGCTACCCTGATCATCATTTGTGCAACATGTCAACCAAGTGCAACCATCATCATCCAACTGCACATGCATATAATTCGCCAACACGCGTCAAGTACCACTTCTTATCCAGCTTAGCACAATGCACACCCAAAGGATAGAAACTTTTCAAATCGATGTGTCTCCCCCATTAAAGCGATTCGTTGTATCTCTCAATCTATCTCTTGCGAATGATGTAGGCTTACTGTAGCAGATACAAGGTTGCATTGACCAATCCCTCCCAAGACGCTACATATAGTGTAAGAGACCTTCTTTCTTCCTAAGCTGGACTACGTTGTGTGTGAGAGGAGTAGTATACGAAGATTTATGGTCCACTTATAGTGAATGCTGTGATAAAGGAAAATGAGAGAGAGAGAGAAAGGAATCATTGTTTTTTGAATAAAGGCTGTATTCGACTGTATGTAACTCGTCTCTCTTTCTTTTGTGATCAGATCTTGTCAATATGTAACATCATAGCACACGTTCCTTTTTTGGATTGAGATCTTGTAGGATTGTTATCACTATAGCACCGGGAGATATGCGTGACATTCTTAACAAATAGCATACCTCGCCACTCATCCAGCCTTTAAGCTCGACATCCTCGGCTTGCATATATTCAAGATCATCACCCAACGCTTAGAACACGATCATCACTTTGATCTCTGTGATAGAATCACCACCTGTACATTAAGGAGCATCGATTGGTTGATTTATCACTGCTGCTACGTAGACCGCATCATGCATACATTATCAGGAACTTCGTTCATAGTAACAACACCCAACCCGAGTTCAATATATGTATTAGACGACGTCTTTGTATGTTATATACGGTGCTGATGGTAATGAAAGATAATAGAGTAAACGGATTTCTTTGTATCGAAAATGCAGAACAATGAGCCAAGCAGCTGACGTTGACTGGGTTAAAATTGCCCAAACCGCACCCTGATTTTACTGCCTCTCTCTCTTTCACGACCCGCCTTTTGACAGACACACGTTAATGGACACGAACGAGGATCGGGAACGATACGTGTAAGTACAACAACAGTAAGCATGTACAAAGTGTTTCTAATTGTTTATTCTATTGCAGGGAAGATCTATTGGCGTCTCTTCGAGAACAGATCGATGAGGAAAATGACAAAGAAAGGGAGCAACAGCAGCAGCAGCAGCAAAGCGAAGCTGATAACGAAGGGACCGAGAACGACAACAATGAGCAAGCAGCAGAAGAAGAAAGTGGATCGAGCATGCCAAATGGTCTATCAACGCCTGTAGACGTGGTGTCTTCCAACCAGCCCAAGAAGAAGAAGAAAAAGAAAAAGAAATCCAAGACAGCCAACCTTCCTGAAGCTGGCAGCGAGATCCCTGACAACTATCAAGAAAAGTACAACGAGGATGTGGTCGATAATCCTTATGATCCGTAAGTCAAGGTTGATATCAGACGCGTGTATATGGATGGGATGGGACCTGATTTGTGCCATTAGATCATTGCCGTTATCCCAGCGTGTCGAATATGCTATTTGGAAGTACAAGAAGAATCACAAGTTTTCAGAGGGAAAGCGCGCCATCTTTGACAACTATTTGCGATTTGGTGGTATTGAGACGGCCCCCAATGCTTTTATGGGTCGTGCGACCGGTGGTGATCAAGATGCTGACGGTGAACCCGATTGGGATGCTGCCAAAATGAGCACAGCTATTGTTCCAGAGGAGGATGAAGAACTCGAAGTCAACTTCACGGAGGTGGCTCAAGTCTATCTTGGCAACACGTTTGTACGCGAGAGTTTATTCATTGGACAACAAGATTTCATTGATGCACCTCTTTTGGTGGATGCATTTTTACGCTATCTCCAAATCCGGAATGTGTGTCCCGAATATGCCGATGATATCGCACGTGCACGTCAAGTTGTCGCTCAAGCCAAGATCGAACTTCCTCTTTGCAAGAAAATCATGTCAGGTCTACCAGGCGATTTCAGCAGAGCATGTGCTGTGTTATTTGGTGGTGGTATGCAATCAGCTTGGGCGTTTGAGGCAGCTTCATGGATGGGATCAACAAACAAGACAAAGAACATGTTTGACAAGTTTATGATGGATACGTTCGGAGATGCCAAGGAACAAGATGATGCCAAGGCCATGGTGTCGCCTGTTATCAAGGATCCAGATCAGCGAAAGACGGTGGATCAACGTGAAAATCTCTTTGTCAAGCTGAAGAATATTGAACAATTGGATGCCGACGCCCCAGATAATACTTTGGCCAAGGTTACTCTCGCCAACTATGAAGATGAAAACGATACCCTGGATATTTTGTTGGAGCATAGCACCACAAAGCACATGATGCCTGGCATGGTCATGACTGTAACTGTTTACCAGCTGGATACTGGCTTTTGGTACTTGGATCGGGCCAACTGCGTGATGCCTTCCTTTTACATGTATGATGATTGTATGGATCCTGATGTCTTTTGCTACTCGTAACACAACACAATTGATAAATCCCCTCCATTGTACTTTTTTCAAATACACTCAACAATGATTTGCTTTTCCCCGCCCCATCCACCATGATGTTAATTTCTAATATGATATCTCTTGTCATTGGAGTCACAAAAAATGTTATTATGTACATAATGAGTAGTTATTTGCTATAGAGTGTTTGTTCTATGGCACGTCCTACATCCCAATCTGTGGCCTGCAATCGAGCTTTTGCTTCATGTGCATCAAATAAGCCATAATCGGTAAGGAAGGACACCTTGCGTTCCTGGATCAGCTGGAGGTAATGTTCGTACCAGGCCTCTTCAATTCTAAAAGCCACCTCACGCTCTTTTGATCGATCAATTTGCTTGACACGAACGCGGAAACCACCGCTAATAGGTCGATGATCGGAAGCAAGCACTTCATGGCGTCGATAAAACAGATTTTCAGCATTCTTGGAACGGTACAAGATACGATCACACCATGCAGGCACACGTTTCTTTTCCGATCTATCATAGTGATCTGTTCCTGGATCATATTTGTAGGTGGGAAGAAAGTCGATACGGCTTTCCTGGAATAAAAGCAACTTGAAGAGCGGATTGACAATGCGTTGTTTGAGTAATTGATCCTCCTTTTGTAGATAGGCCAAAGCGTCGTCTCGCTCCATGTTTTGGATACAATCGATCACCTTATCACGGCTCATGTTGATGCGGTAATTGAGATCACCCGACAAGAAACAATGCTCATGATCAAGAATCATACTACCGTCACCGCCATTGGAAAACACGCCATTGTCATCGTCACGTGCACGGAAATCGGCTGATTGCAAGATACCTTCGGCATCGGCATTACGTTGTTGCGTATGAGATTGGCCAGCTGCAAGATGGCAGTTGACAAAGCACAGTGATGCATCATCCAGCTGAAATCGAATAGCGATACCACCTTTGTTGCCATGGAGACTCTTGTTCATCACTTTCATACCGGTCTTGACAACGGCCGATTCCACATTAGACACACGCCGCAGCTCACTCGATTTGACAAAAATACAACTGAACAATCCCACAAGTTGATCGGTCTTGATCACGGTATAATCAGCATGCTTGTAATTGTCACGGATCACTTGCACCAAATGATCATGCCATAACGTATATCGATGTGTCAAAAGCTCATCCGCTTCTTGTAGAGACTCGATCTTTTTGCGTGAGGCAAACAAAGAACCTAGTATACATATGGATAATGAGGATGAGATGATCGAAAAAGGAAAAAGAGCACTCAAACTTACGTGCTGTTTGTTTCTTGGATTCCAAATCAACAATCTCTTGTATGCCCACAACAATGATATCAGGATCCTGCATGCCTCGTAGCCATTCACGAACCAACTTGTCATCACTCGCTGTCAACTTTTCAGGCTTGTTGGCATCAATATTCCATGAACAAATAAGCACGCGGGTGTCTCGCTCTCGACAAAAGTCGCCTTGATACATTTGCATCTTTTGATCTATCATCAAACGACCGCTATTAATATAGGTTTTTCCACCATACATACATCCCTTGTATTTTACCTTTCCAATATTCAGGCAATAAACCATCCCATAATGACATGTAGCCATGCGAGTCGACACTGACCACCTGCGTAGTTTCATCACCAATAGCCATCCCAATATCCTCGACCACGAGCTTGACAATAGCACTATCATGTGCTTTCCACATCTTGACGACTGTCCAGCGTACAGGCCTTGTGTCGTATACGTAAATCATGCCTGTATTGTAGCCCATCCATACATGATGTTCACCCACAGCGACCATGGAAGTGATACCATACATGGAAACGGTGATGACCTCGAGACGTTCCAAGGTGTTGGCATCCCATACACTTGCTTTGCCATTGTCATGAGCAGCTACTACTTTGCCTACGTGATAGGGCACAGTAGCAAACTGAGTAATATTGCCGAGATCATTGGGAATGCGTACACGTGGAATTTCATGCTCCTCCATGCCATCACGATACACCTCGATCGTACGTCCTGATGACATCCACAAGTGCCTTTCACGTGTCAACAAAGTGGCAGTCGTTCTGGGGGTGACGGTGCGTTGATCTCTTAATCCAATCGAGTGTGCATCCCATATACACAATGTGCCTCCTTCATCCAAGGTCCATATTTCAGTGTTGCGGTATCGCATAATGGCTGTGATGGTTTGATCATGGCGTGATTGGGGTCGAGTGACAATGCGTCCAAGTGAAGTATCGATGATCATGAGCTCGCCTTCTTTGAGACCGACCCACAGGAAAGCACCTTCATCCTTGGGTAATGGTGTAGGAGCAAATGCCAATGCATAAATCTTGTCGGCATTATCATTGGGCGCAGCGGAATCAATCGAGTACAAATGCTGATTCAAATCTGTATTCCAAAGTCGAGTTTCATGAGCACCCGTTGCCAAGTATCTTCCACATGCTGCTACTGCGCGAATGGTCCCACGATGTCCCGTATGGATCTTTCGCTCACGGCGAATAAATGGCTTTTTGCGTGATGCATTGTTGAAATCAGGATAGACTCCATTCACTTGTTGCATTTGAATCGCTTTACGTGCACTGGTTGCTCGTGTACTTTGTGATCGTCGTAATCGATTATCGTCTGCTTCAGCAGGTTGAGATGATGATGTTGGTATGGGTGGGGCTTGCATGTGATGATGATGATGATATCCACCAATACCAGCTGCAGCGATAGTATGGGAACGTGCAAGCGTAGAAGTAGAAGGACGTGGTGGTAGTACAGGAGCCGGTTCAGGTTGACTACGACTATAAAGAGTAGGACGTGGTGGTAAACTTGGAGGAGATATGGATACATTCGAATCAGTACAAGAAGATTTTTTGTTGTTGCTATGATTGGATGAGGGTATACGAGCAGCGCTATGGTATTTCTTGCTAGGTGGTGGTGGAGGTGGTGGTGTTCGTGCATGAAATTGATGTAAGGATGATTGTCTGGGTGGTGGAGGTGGTTGCTGTGGAGATGGTTGCTGTGGTGGTTGTTGCTGTTCGTTACCACTGCTTGTCAAGCTGATACCACTATCACTGGAATCCTGTTCCTCCTCTTGTTCTTCTTCGCTATTATCACAGAATGGGTCCTGAGACGATGAAGCTTGTTGGGTCGAAGAGGATACATCTTGTCGTGAAGTTCGAGTTGTCAAATGGTCAAATTGATGAGTGAGCATAGAGACTGCAGCAGCAGGTGCTTCTCCATGACTAGTTGTTGCAGCACGCACTGGCGGTTTGGGGGGAATACGAGGCCGACTCGTTGTCGTAACCGAGGGTCGAGATTTCTGCAAAGGAGGGTCAGCATTGGATGGCACGAGCATAGGATGTTGCTGTGTTGGTGGTGGTGGTGGTGGTGGTGATTTCGAGACTGGCTTGACAGCAGCAGCAGCAGCAGCAGCAGCAGGCGGCGATGACTGATCGGGAGGACGAGTAGCTTCTTGTTGTTGGGCCCATCGTTTCTTCAACTCCTGAAATGAGACGGGCTGTGGATCATCCTCAGTAGTCATGCTGAATGGGCACCTTGTGATGAGAGGAAAGTGATAATAAGGGCGAGCCAAAAAAAGAAAACATAATGAACTATAGGCACCTCAATTTTTAACCGAAGCAAGAGCACATTCATCACAACGACAGCTATGTAGCACAAACGCATAACGTGCATCTCAACCTCCTTTGGTTTCATATCACAACTTGTGTTAAATAAAGATCAATGCTCTGTGTGTATCGTGTACCTGGATTGGGGTCGTGTAAATCAATGCAGCTTTGTTGTTTCACCTGCATTGGATCACGTACATGTAAATGCAAGTCTCTTTATATGCTTATCATCATCATCATATCAACATTATCTTTGTACGTAACACCACGTGTACTATTACCCCTTGTTTCTGGAAAAACTTTGGCAGCACCCCAGCTACATTATTTGACTCAATTAAATCGCATACACAAGGCAGCAGTATCCAAACTTTAATTCATGCACAAACTCTTGCACGTCGTCTTGTACATAGTGCGTAGTAGTAAATACCATGTTGTGTATGTGAATGGACTCGCCAAAATACAATGCTCCTTGCTTTACACCCGAATCGCTATGTAATGCCCCGCCAGCAACACAAGCCCCTTATGTCCATGATGGAATTGGATACTTGGATTAGATGATAGCATATGCAATATCAGCCGTCTCTGCTTTCGTTGGTTTATGGTTTATAAAAGGTGCAAAGTGATTCCTTGGGACTTGAATGAGACCTGTTCAATAGAAATTGGCGTGTACTGAGATACGTCGTTGGTAAATGTTAAGAGCATACACCACCACCTAATTACAGGCTTTATCCTCCTCAACATCATATAGGGTCGACATCCATAACAAATTTTTAAGATGAAGGAATATAAACAGTTTACTTTTCTCTAAGATTGGATCTCTTTAACTTTAGACTTGATGAGCTCATCAATAACCTTGTTGTGTTTGTCAGTCATTGTTTGAACCTAGATTCATTGTGTAAGCAAATTGCACGTGGCATGAACAATTCAAACTACTTGCCAATTTTTCTAATTTCTTGATCTCATCAGCGGGTGCAGATTTGGCGTCTTGCTTTAATTGCTTCATGCCATCCTGGCGGATATTGCGGATCTTGGATTTCATTTGTTCACTCATTTGGCTTACAACCTTGCTCATCTTGTCACGTGTCTCCTTGGTGGCTCTATACATAATGCTGTCAATACACCTTCTATATCTTTGATTGGAATACGTACTTTGGTATAGGAATGCGAATCATTTCGTTTTCAACGACAGGGTTCAAGTTGAGACCCGCCTCACGGATGCTCTTGTCAACTGCCGAGCGAAACTATACATAACATTGTTAGCAACATCCTTGGGAGGGGGGTTTGAAAGCAACAAACAACCACCAGCACCACCCATGCATCCTCCAATTATATACTAACCTCCGCATCATGTACAGCGACAAGCAACGTTTGTGGATCACGGATGCTTACTTGAGCGAGATCACGCAATGCATAGCTGGAACCTTCAATACGAACACGCACATTATCGAGAACAGCTATCATCCATTGAAACCCGTGCGGGCATGTTATTAACAAACAATCATTCAACCGGTTTCTTTGTTTTGTGTATCACATACCAGGATTAGCACGACCCACACGCAATGTGCTAAACTGCTCTTTGAGTGAAGCAATAGTGCCATCCATACGGTCTTGTAACTTGCTTTGGTCAAACACTCGCACCACTTCGCTGTCAGAAGAAGAGGATGCTGTTGCTGCTGCTGCTGCTTGTTTTTTGCTCTTTTTTGCATACGATCGGATCTGCATTGCAGGCGTCAATGGTCGACATGCAGCTACTGTAAAGGATCGTGGAATGAAACGACTGGCCATGGTGTTCAATGGGGGGAGGGATCTGGAAGAGAAAAACTTTCAAAGCGAGAGCGACAGAGAGGGAGAGGAGACTGAGACATTAGGTACCGAAATCAATTCCTGCTATTGTTGCTGGGTTAGCTACTGGAACTACCTGGTTTCCTAAAATGTATCGGTGCCATTGTTTTTTACGTTGCAACTCTAAAAAAAAAGGGAGAGTAAAGAATACATCATTATTGCGTTTGTTATTGACATGTCTCTCATTGTTTGTCACTAACGACACCCCATAATAAATTCGATGGCTTCCGTGATATTTCCTCCATCATCTTCCACTCCATTCACAACAACAACACCACCACACATATCCATCACTTTTTTTACCCTCGTCCATCTTTATGTCTCCAAGCACGGACGTCGCCATGACAAATAACCGTAATAGCAGCATGTTGGATAGACATCATCCACACACTCTTTCTACATTGGTGGGTGTAATATGATAATATGATAATGTAGAGTACTAACATTTGGAGATGCAGGATTTCCAAGGTGCGAGTTATGCTGCGGCGGCAAAATCGGTCAAAACTGAGCTGGACCAGTTAAAGACCGAATCCAAGGACAAGGTATAATTCATACTCTCGATTTCTAGCCAACATGACATGCTGATTGATATACTTTGTGCAGATGTTCCAAAGCCAAATGGATGCATTTTATCTCTTGTTTACACGATTTCTTGATGAGCGTGCCAAGAGATGCAAGCTGTAAGTGGATTGTATATGTATAACAAATAATGACGCACAGACCAACATGCTGTACATTATAAAGTGACTGGGACAAGATTCAATCACCATCAACCGAGCAAATTGTGCGTTACCAGGATATTCCAGAATGCAAAGCATCGCAGGATCTCCAAAAGCTTGCTGTGTTAAAACTTAATGGTGGTCTTGGAACAACCATGGGATGTGTGGGTCCCAAATCGGCCATTGAAGTGCGTGACGGCATGAGTTTTCTTGATCTATCGGTGCGCCAAGTCGAGTATCTTAACAAGACCTATGGTGCTGATGTCCCCTTTATCTTGATGAATTCATTCAATACCGACGAAGAAACCAAGCGCATTGTGAAAAAGTACGAGCGTCATAGTGTCACTTTGCGCACATTCAACCAAAGCAAGTACCCACGCATCAAAAAGGAGTCATTTTTGCCAGTGCCTCGTTCACCCGATTCACCCATCGACGAATGGTACCCTCCTGGCCATGGTGATTTGTACGAAAGCTTGTATCAATCGGGTGTCCTTGATGAATTGCTTGCCTCTGGTAAAGAGTACCTCTTTGTATCGAATGTAGATAACCTTGGTGCAACGGTGGATTTGAACATTTTGCATTACATGGTGGAAGAAGACACCGACTTCATTATGGAGGTGACGGATAAGACAAGGGCTGATATTAAGGGTGGTACGTTGATTGATTACGACGGCAAGATTCGTCTTCTTGAGATTGCCCAAGTCCCTGATGAGCACGTGGAGGATTTCAAGTCCATCAAGAAATTCAATATTTTCAACACCAACAACATTTGGATCAACCTACGTGCTTTGAAGCGATTGATGGATCAAGATAATATGGATCTGGAGATCATTGTCAACAACAAAACAACCGACAGTGGACAAAAGGTCATCCAGTTGGAGACAGCGGTGGGTGCAGCCATCAAGCATTTTGGTAATGCACGTGGTGTCAACGTGCCGCGATCCCGTTTCTTGCCGGTCAAATCCACCTCGGATCTCTTCCTCGTCACCTCGGATTTATATAAGCTTGTCCATGGCCAACTCACGATGAATCCACAGCGCATGTTCCATACCGTGCCACTGGTCAAGCTCGGTGATGAGTTCAAAAAGGTCAACAACTTTTTGTCCCGGCTCAAGACCATCCCCCATATTCTGGAATTGGATCATCTCACTGTCACAGGCGATGTTGTCTTTGGTTCCAATGTCACACTGAAAGGCACCGTTATTATTGTCGCTAATCATGGCGAGCATATCGATATTCCATCTGGTGCCGTTCTCGAAAATAAGATTGTCACAGGCTGTCTTAGAATCCTTGATCACTAGGAGTAGTAGTAGCACTATTACTACATGTTTAATCAAATGCAGGACATAGAAGAAGGATGACTACTACAATACACATGCTTTATTGATGAAGTAACAATAACAAGAAAAGAGAAGAGATAAATGTGTAGAATGATGGAAGGTACTGATTTACAGGAAAAAGAAAAAGAAATCAAAAGCGAATACAATAGTCTATTGAGTATCCCATGCTTCAGGCTGAGGTGGAGCGTATCCCTGCATGGCTGGGGACGCTGTATTGGTATCAGGCGTAAAGTTTTGCATTGTAGGATAAGCAAACGCATTGGACAAGGTGTTGGGTACCATATTGGGTCGAGCATCAAACATAATCTGTCCAAAGAGTGCGCTATCATTGAGAAAATCAAGGCTGTCAAAGTCGATGTTTAGCTGTTGTGAATTGGAAAAGTCGCTTGCTAGAATAGATTGGAATGATTGTTGCGGAATTTCAGTTGCTGGTGGTTGTGGTGGTGCTGTTGTCATAGTATTTTGTTCCATGGGTGCAGGTGCCGATGTTGGTGGTGGTGCATGCGATAATGTGGCCATTGTATTATATGTTGGTATGTCATTCGGCGCGCTCGATGTGGGTGGCGTTGTATTATTTGGCGTTGAAGTACCCATCATGGCTGATGATGATGGTGAATGTTGTTGTGGTTGTGGTGGAGCTGGTTGAGAATAAAGTGCAGCTGTTGCATTGTCTTGACTATCATATGGGAATCCTTGACGTTCGCTCGTAGGCTGATAAAGCCGGCTATGTGCAACCAATAAATCACTTGCTGTATTCGCCAACCGCTCGCACATTGGCCAATATGGTTTAAGAGACTGAACAAAGCCGTTAATGCATTGATAGTAGGTAGGTGGTGATAAAACTTACATCAATAAGATCGTACAATATCCTTAATGCTGTACTACTCCTCCTGCACGCTTCAGGACCCTTGGAAAATGTTGATGTCATAAGCACAGTAGCAAAGACATATGCCGAATAGCCCATAAAGGGAAGAATGTTGGCACCACATAAATCGCGCATCGCCCTAAATACACCAGCAGCTGTCCGCACACTGACTTTGCACGTTTCAATGCTGGATTGTATCGCACGATATATACCAGGATCCACATCCACTGATCGAATATCACCATATGCAAGGCTTCCACGGTGTAAAACCATCAACGATGAGCACCATACTGCATGCATTGATAACCATGTGTTGAAAGAATTGAGACCAGCATGATCTTTGTGTTTCTCGACATTGACCGTTGTAAATTGAAGATGATCTGGTAGATTATCACGCCAATTCCTTAGACTGGTATCCAAGCCATTGTATTCGGGAACTGGGGGCCACACAATGCAGGAAGAATCACTCTTGGCACGATTCATGATGCTATTCACTTCACCAAATAACTGTACAATCTTGAGATAATGTCGAGTGGCATCAAGCAGTGAATCGTTCACAGTTTGCTTGTTGGATGAAATCGGCTTGCCAGATACTGAGATGTTTTGGGTGGGGTCACGCAACACAAGGCTCTCTGGAATATTGGGTGGGTTGGCATCGACATCTATCTTTTGGAAACCTTGTGGACGATTGGTGCCAGCACTTGAAAACCTGTGGGTTCATGGATCATGGTTTAGTAAATATATCCTCATAATCCCAACCTAGATGCAATACATACTTGTCAATAGCAAGACAACTCCAAAAAATGCGACGTCTCATTGCCATAGCAACCGTATCCACGGTACCATCCTTTGACAGGATCGGTGTGCTCAAAGTCTCCTCCTTGTTCAATCCCAGTTCCTGACAAAATCTATCGTACAATGTTAATAAGCCAATGATATATATCTCTTTGTTTCAAATCTCTTACCTTACGGCTAAACCAGCGTAGATCCAGGCCCTATAGTTTTCTTCTTGTTAGCGGGAATATAATACTTTTGAAACACACACACACACACACACATACACATCCCCACTTTACATACTTTGCTCCAGATGCACGACCGTATTCAAGGCACGCCATAATACCCCAGAATTGTAGATTGGGCAATGTGGGTTCCAATAGACCGCCATCGATCAAGGCAGTGGCTTTGGCTGCAAATCGCTCACCGGCCCAGTAGGGTGGATCCGTCTTGATATTGCGATCGTCGGAATAACTGAATAAGCGGTTACTCAGCAACATGGTTCTCTTTTACCCATTTTCATGCCCCATTTCTCGATCTCCACCACTCCCCCACTTTTCCTATTAGCCTTACCGAGCACCAATTGCCAACACACTCCACAACAATGGCCTCGACACTGTACCATCTTCGATCTGCTTAATGAGTGTGGCTCGATGAACAATGGGAAAGACTGAGTTGATGTATTTGAAAAAGAGCTCCACCAGATGCATAATTGTTTCTTTGGGCGGTAAATTGTCATCCACTATACATAAAAGAACATGAGATCCTGCCCTTCATTCATTCATTGATTCATTGGTTCATACCCTTAATTGTACTGCGTCCATTTCTCGGGCTTGTACTGTGATTGATATCAGCTTCAGTGACGACCGGCAATGCGGAAGGACCACCAAGTTGAATAATACGTCGTTCCATTTGTGCGAGTCGTTCCTCCAACATTTGCACGTATCCTTTCCTTGGTCCACGTTTTTTGCTCTCTGTGTATTCGCATTGCGTATTGGAATCTCGGCAGTGATTGCACTCGGGTTTGGTGCCGTCGCACTTGATCTATAGACCACGGTGTGTGTCAATTGACATGGGGGTGTTCGCGAACAAGACAAGCAGCCACTTGCCTTTTTCTTCCTACATATCACGCATGCTTGTGTTGCTCTTAATCGTTTCCGACCAGCATGGTGTTCATGGTGTTCATCGTTGTTGGAATCAGAGTTCATAACTGATAAGCAGCCGAAAAAGTATAAACACGGGTAAAAGAAGAAAACCGAGTGGTCGCACCATGAATGCTCGTTGCGGCACATATCCTGCACTCAGTCACGTCACAGCCAATGAACCGTGCGAACATCGGTTTTTTTATTATCCTTTAGAAAATCCACGGCTTGTTCCGAAGAGTAGAATCAATGGTCGATGACATCTTTTGTAACCTTAATTCATATGATTGTAACACATTTTTCTACATATCGACTTGCTACACATTGATTGAATATAAACACGCTCTGCTTCATTCTATCATCAAAAAGATTAAAGATTTCATCCCCAACCCCGGGTTTCTCCACAACATCAACAACAAACATCTCTCTTTCTACACCCAGCTGTATGCATGTCTGTAACTCAGATCAGGGACTGTTTACCGCACCCTCTCCCCCTTTTTTTCTTCTTTGTCATGAGTTGCTTTTGTATATTCTTTTGAAACAGTGTTGCTTGACAATTGAAGAGATAAGAAGAATACTACGAGCAAGCAATTCCAATGATGTAGGCAGTCCACCTTGCCATTGTGTGACACAAAAAAGATCCATTAAATGGGATTGTCATTTGTTATGGATCGTCATGCCATGTATACGATCAGAAACATTGTGCTTCTCGGAAGAATGATCATGTCTTTAATAATCATCCGAATAGCGTGGCATAGAAAGAGGAGGGAAGTGGGGGAATCGGAACATGATAACTTATGCCGATTTTTCCCATCTTTGGTGATATTCCGATCCATATATTAGGAACGATCATGCATATTATGACCAGCGAATCACAACCGATGATGCCATGTTGTCTTACAATACGTAGATTAGGTGCGATCTATCATCATATCTTGAGACTTTTTAAAAGTGGGAATATAAGATTTTTATCCATGCCATCATCCTGCTAAACTAGCTACCCGTACTACAGTATATTCTTTTTTGTCAAGTAGTCAAAACGTTTGAACGTGTAGCCAACAAACGCCAAATCCTTTTGTGCATTCACTGTATCCGTGTGGTCTACTAAATAGTCATCATCCCGGGTTAGCTCATTGACGCATCACCTCATCCACCCTCATCCCATCTTTACCTTGCATCATGCTGGTATCTACAGCCTCGGGAACAGCCTCGAGCTCTTCGGTTGGGAAATGGCTGGTATCGGTAATGCTAGTAAGCTGTGGTACGTAGGGAGAAGGTTCAGATCGCAAAGTAGCCCAATTGACACCAGCAAAGAATGGGTGTGCTTTGATCTCTTCGGCACCATTCCGGCCCAAACGATATTCAGAATCACAGACCAATCTAGAGTAAACATACCTATATAAGCTTGATTGATTCTCCCACCCTATCTAATACACTTACCGCCGAATCAAGTCCTCAGCTTCACGGCTTAGTGGCTGGTCATCCGGGAAAATGAGAGTCTCACGCCAATTCATAATCTTGCGATAGGTATCATGAGGATGATCGGAACAAAAAGGTGGATAGCCGCATAAGCATTCAAACATGATGGTGCCAAGTGACCACCAATCGCAATCTTGGCCATAACCCTTTTGTAAAAAGATCTCTGGTGCAATATAATCAGGTGTACCCACTGTCGAATATGCCATGCCTCTCCTATTCTTTTTCCATGTTGCAATCTTTTCCTTGGTCGTCAGATGGATGCTCTCAGTCCCGCTCGTATTTTGTGCGCCCTCAAAGAGTCGTTGATAGTATTGTGAATGATGCGTCTTGTGAAATCCTGTCGATAGACCAAAGTCGGATAACTTGATGTGACCTCCTTGATCAATCAATATGTTGTCAGGTTTGATATCCCTATCAAAAAGAGACGTGACTTAGCGCTCGCCTTTTCTCGCCATGCTAATTCGCTCCTCACCCATGAACTTACCGATGAATAAAACCAAGCTTGTGTACTGCTTCCAATGCCAATACAATCTCGGCCATGTAAAATCGTGTCACAGGCTCACTGAATGTATCGTACTTGATCAACATGGTCATCAAATCACCACCGGGTAAAAACTCCATGATAAGATACAGGTACTGAGAATCTTGAAATGAAAAGTACAGTTGGGTCACCCAAGGAGAATCGGATTCAGCCAATACATCACGCTCAGCTTTAACATGTGCAAGCTATAAAAGGACCCTTTAGCCTCTTACGCATCATCTCATCTCACATACCCTCCTTTACCTGATCCTTTTTCATCATCTCGGATTTACGTAAAGTCTTCATTGCATAGATCTTGCCGGTATCACATGCTTGTACCAATCGAACCTGTCATAAGTGTAAGAAGATGCTGCGGATATTCATCCACCCACACAAAAGACTTGCCTCGCCGAATGCACCTTTGCCAATCACTTTGACAGTGATAAAATCATCCAATCCAAGCCGTGTACGTTGCAATCGTAGATACTGTGATTCTTTACGTCCCAAAGATTGAAGTTGTCGATTCTTTTTTTCTTGACTACATTGCTCGTCTTGTAATCGTTTCTCCACATCCAATCGCCTTATCACGTGAATATGAAAGAGAGTCAACCAACCAGTATGAATAAACCAAATATACATATACACACTACCTTTGTTTACGTTCTATAGCTTGTTGCAACGACACCTTGTAGTTGTGTTCAAGTCGTAACTTGGCAGCAGATGCACGATCGAGAGCACTTCGTGGAAACCCTTCTGTCGATCGGACAAATGGAACCTCGGGATGCTGTGTCATGTCGAGCGAGGAAGAGGATGAGTTGAAGGGAGAAGAAGATTGCATAAGGAGTTAAAGGATAAACCAAGGGTTGTCGACAAGGGGTTGGTAGTAATAGCAGTAGTAGAAAGGGGATACGTTGCCCAAGATAGTGTAATAAATGTCGCTAGATGGTGTCCAAGCTAAAAACGATGGCTGAATGCGAAGCTAATGCGAGAATGGCAGTTGTTCCAAGAGACGTAGTATATCGAATGTCGAACAAGGACTGGAGGACGAAAGGAGGGGTGGAGAGAACTGGAGAAAAAAAGAAGTATGGCCCAGACGACGACGCCTTATGGCGGACTCGCTGGATTAGCCGGTTACACTTGTATGTGTCTATTATTCAATAATGCATGCAATTACGTGCGTGTTATTGATTCTACAAGGATATCTCATTAAAGAGTCTATGTAAAGCAATGGATGTGTGTGCGTATAAATATAACTACGATGCTTCTTGCTGCTGCTGCTTCAAAGCTTCTTGTTGATTATGCTTTTGCCGCCATGTCTCTCCTTTGAGTTTCACAGTGATGAAAGTGGATGAAGATAGAAATAGCAAGGCACCGCAAAACGTATACAATGGACCTGGTCCCATGGAATAAGCAATGTCGGATGAAACGAGTGTTCCAATACCAGCTAAGATATATCGTACAAAGTTATTGCAAGCTACAATGAGACCACAACGGAGCATCAGTGTTTGCTTTATAATTTTTGTATATCTTACCCATAACAGATGCTACATAATTGCGATAACTATCCATGAGGTAAGCTGAGAGGATGGTGTTGGGTGGACCACGACAAAGACCAACTATGGCAAATAGTAGCAAGTTATTAATAGAACGAAGATCGCTCGTATATAAAGAAACTTACTGATACCAGTGCATAACAAGCCAAAGCCATAATGCACATTCTTTTCTACGCACCAACCGAATCCAGTGAAAGCTAGTAGGCTTCCTATCATGGAAGCATGCAGCACGACCCCTCCAATGCGTAGCCCTGGGTACGGCAACTTGTTGATTTCCTTCAATTTGGTAACACGACGCATATAGAGCCTGTCAGAGCAACGACCACCAACAAGGGCCCCAATAATGAATCCACCTGCATTAGGCAGATAAAACAAGCCTACTCTACCAGAAGCAAATCCATATTGATTGTTGTAAATACGAGTAAAATTGCTGTACAATAAATAGTATACAAAGAGCCTGTATCACAAAAAGTCAGCTTTACCCCATACCATAACGTTATGTTCTACTTGCAATATGCCAAGAACCAGTACCGTCAGGCAACATTAGGATATCGCATGAAATTTAAGGCAGCAATTGGATTCAGGAAACGATGATGATGACGTCGATGGTGGTTGTTGCTATTCGTAAGATGTTCTGATGATGTTGTTTGCTCGGAATATGAATATGAGGAAGGCTCTTTTCTGACATGGCGAGTTTCAGGGAGGCAAACGATAATGACAATCCATGCCACAAAGCAGAAAATATCCAGAAACCAAAAGATGCTCTGCCACCCAAGACCCTCATTCAGGTATCCTCCAAATATTGTGCCTAATGCAGGTCCTGGTATCATATTTGCAGTGATCAGCATTACCGCCGCCCATCACACATCATCATGAGGTACATGGATCTACCTGCTAAAGGTCCCATCTGAAATATAGCAAGTGCTCTTCCTCGTTCATTCGCATTTGTAATATCGCCAATGGTGCCAGAACCCAAAGAAATCATCTATCATCGTCGTTTCTTTGAGAGATCCATGACACATAAGATGGGTTTGATTTACTTACAGCTGATGCACCCACAGCACTCACTGCTCGAAATACAATGAACGTGGTCACATTCACTGATACAGCACAATGAACCATGCTAAAGATGGCGATCAGGAATGAAATAATGTACATGGGCCGTTTCCCAAATCTATCAGCAAAGGTCGCCCAGATCAAAGGAAACAAGGCAAGGCAAAAATATAGACCGATAATGATGCATTTATGGTGGTGTCGTCTGTACCAAAGTACGATTGCATATCCAAGAGGGCTGGAAACTATGCATGGAGGAGTGCATTAGCCTAAATGTTTGTTGGCGCGTGATCGCTCGATAAACATAATAATAACGCACATAGATGGATGAAGCACAAGGTGCACTAGTAGTAAAGGAAAAAAAAAAGCGAGTTGATAACAAGCATAATGAAGACTTGGGATAAGAAAAGGATCATACATGAAGGCGGCTAGTGAAACAATTAAGACGATGGTATACTTTTTAGTCCGTGACCAATCCCTTGGGTCGACATCAGAAGATGGCCTTCCCAGCAAAAGCGTCTCCATAGAGACATCGATTGCACATTTTTCTTTTTTTTTCAGGAGGAATAGCATTGTTGTTGGCTATGGTGGTTTGCAGGCCGCTGTCAGTAGCGCTATGCTGTTGTTTGCTGATTATTGATAAAGTAGACATGTTGAAAAATAAACAACCCAAGTTGATCAGCTAGGAGCTGTTCCTGTGATTTATATAGTAGTGGATGCGTGGATGCATGAACGATCAAGCTGGGTGCGCAAACGAAAAGTGCCGTCATCCCCTAGGGGATTATATTTTTCCCTGTGGCAAAAAAAAGGATGTATTTCTACCTGGTTGCTGTTATTCTTCTTCATCCACCCTCCCAACTAAATTCGACGAGATTTCCAACGTGGAAAAGTACCCTTACATTTCACGCTCATCCATCACTGCAAGCAGAAAACCAATGCTTGATTTACCTGCTGAATTTGTTGCTATGGAAATGATCCTGATGTCACGTCGCGCAAACGACTCTTGAATAGGCAGCAAAGTAAATGGCTTTTGCCCTTCCTTTCTAATCATCTTATGTAATCAGCCATGAGGTTGCCGATGAATCAACCAAAGTCTGTGTATCCCTTCCAATGCTAAGGCACCTCAGCAGCCATGTAGTAATAAATCATACCACAGACGAACCTAGCTTATGTTAGTAGTAGGTTATTACATGTGTCGTGAGGTGTGTCTTTTGTTTGATAATGCATGCAATTACGTGTGTGTTTATGATTACAATGCAGCATAACTCTATGATGGTATCTCGTAAAGATGCAAGAAGGGGTTACAAAAAATGATGAATGCGTATAACTAGGATACCTCTTGCTGCTTTTTCAATGCCTTTTGTTGGTTATGCCTTTGCCTCCACGTCTCTCCTCTGAGCTTCACGGTGATAAAGAGTGCTGAGGATACAAACAACAATGCACCGCAAAATGTATACAATGGGCCTGATCCCATAGAATAAGCCATATCGGATGACACCAGTGTCCCAATACCAGCTAGAATATAACGTACAAAGTTGTTGCAGGCTATAAAGATATTATGATTTGAGTGTTACTGACTCTCTATTTCGCTTTGGATTGCTAACTTTACCTATAACAGAGGCCCCATTTTCACGAAAGCAATCGATAATGTAAGCTGGAAGGATGGTGTTGGGTGGACCAAGGCAAAGACCAACTATTGGAAATACCAGTTGTTAATAATGTATCAAATACCTTGTTACTGTCATAAATACTTACTGATACCAGCGCATACCAAACCAAAAGCATAATGCACATCCTTTTCAACGCACCACCCAAATGCAATGTAAGCTAGCAGTAATACTACCATGCAAGCATAAAGCAAGAACCCACCAATGCGTAATTCGGGATAGGGCGACTTGTTGATTTCTTTCAATTTGGCAGCACGACGCATATAGAGCCTGTCCGAGTAACGGCCACCAACAAGGCTTCCAATAATGAATCCACCTGCTAAGGGCAAGTAAAATAAACCCACTGTACCGGAATCAAATCCATATTGATTGTTGTAAATGCGAGTGAAATTGCTGTTCAATAAGTAGTACACAAAGAAGCTATTGTAGTGTGATACCTGAATTAGCGTTATCAACTCAACAAAGAAAGTATTACATTTTACTTGCAGTATGCCAAGAAACAGCACCGCCAGGGCAATATTGGGATATTGCATGAAATTCAATGCAGCAATTGGGTTCATGAAACGATGGCGCCGATGGTTGTTGTTGCTCTTTGATTGTTGTTCTGAGGTTGTTTTCTCGGAACATGAGTCGGATGACGAGGAGAGGTCCTTTTTCACAGCGATATCATAGCGGGTCTCGGGAAGGAAGAGGATGATGGCGACCCATACGGCAAAGCACAAAATGGTGAGGAACCAAAAGATACTCTGCCATCCAAGACCTTCATTAAGGTAGCCACCAAAGATTGGCCCTAATGCTGGTCCTACGGATATCACATTATCAGCATTATGATGTCAATTCCATCATTACCAGCAATAGTGTACCTGCTAAAGGACCCATCTGATATATAGAAAAGGCTCTTCCTCGTTCACTTGCATTTGTGATATCGCCAATGGTACCAGCACCCAAAGAAAGCATCTATCCTCGTCATTTCTTTGTGAGATCCATGATACATTAAAGGCTTGGTTTACTTACAGATGATGCACCCACGGCACTCACTGCTCGAAACACAATGAACATGGTCACGTTTACAGATACAGCACAGCAAACCATGCCAATGATGGCGATCAGGAATGAAATAATGTACATTGGCCGTCGTCCATATTTATCACCAAAGGTCGCCCAAATCAAAGGAAACAAGGCAAGGCAAAAAACAAAGACTGATAATGATGCGTTCATGATGGTATCGGTTGTGTCAAAGTAGAATTGCATGTCTTGGATGGCTGGAAACTATGCATAATAGCGGCGAGTTAGCTTACATTGGTTGATGATCCGTGATCGCCCGATAAACATAACAATAATGACGCACATAGATAGCTGAAGCACAAGGTGCACTAGAAGAAGTAGTAGATCAATAACAAGAATAAACATGTGGGGTAGTATATCATACGTGAAGGCGGATAATGCAACAATCAATATAATGGCGTATTTCTTTGTCGGTGGCCAATCTCTTGGATCGACGTCGGAAGGCGGTTTTCCCTGCAGAAAGCGTCTCCACAAGGAAATGGATTCCCTATTTTTCCTTTCATCGTCGGGAGGAGGAACGTTGGTTATGGTGATTTGCAAGTCGCTGTCATCAACATCATTATTTTGTTCGCAGCTTATAGTAGTAGACATGTACAAAACAAAACGGCTGAAAATCGCTGAGAAAATTGTTCCTAAGGTTTATATATAGATGATGTATTGGCTCGGGAAAACGAACAAGCAGATTACTGAAACGGGAACTGTGGCAACTAATACTACTCCATGGAATTGGGTTTTCCCCTTGCGGCTACAAACAGAAAAAACCTCTGTGGCATCAGCTATAAACTAACCTCTTTTCACATGTACCTGAGTACCACCATCCTTGGCAATGAAAGTATGTCCATTCTTGCATTTCCACCTATCCATCCTTTTGGTTCTTCTTCCGTTCAATCATCATCATCACCACCACCATCCCAGCAGGTTCGACAAGGCCAAGACATGAAAAACGACCTATCCAAATACCATATTTGTATGTCTCAACACCTTGATTGCTAAATGTCCTTCGTATATACATACATTAGCTGGATGGGTATCATCTTGCCGTTGAATAAGCGATAATCGTATCATGGTGTGAACATGGCTGCATTTTGCATTACTAAGGTGTGAAAATGAGTACATAAAACCTACCCGATCCTACTCCTCCTCCCCTTTCAGCCAAGCTATTTCATCCTATTACCTGTTCCTTCAATACCCCTCACTATGCAATTCCCTTCTGCGCAGTATTTCATATTGTCGATTCCAGAGCCCCATGTGCTGCTCATCACCATCAACCGTCCAAAGCAATTCAACGCACTGAATCCCGATGCAAACTGGGAATTGGATAGGCTGCTCGATTGGGCCGAAGACACAGATGACATTTGGTGTATTGTGGTATGTTCTCGTTTGTGGGTCTTTTAAGAGAAGAGATACTGAAAAGGGGAATGATTGGCAGATCACGGGTGCCGGCGGGAAAGCGTTTTGTGCTGGAATGGATCTTGTCAACTGGAACAAGGAAAGAAAGAGTGGTGCAGATGGTCAAGGTACTGAGAGTCACATGCCACCCACTGGCTTTGGAGGTCTTAGCAACAGGGCCTTGGCTCGCAAACCTGTGATTGCTGCTGTCAATGGCTATGCACTTGGTAAGCTAGATTCATGCATGCATCATGGTGCACTATACTGACTACTTCCAACAATTTAGGTGGTGGCACTGAAATGGTCATGGCCTGTAACATTGTCGTGGCAACCAAAAAATCAAAGTTTGGATTACCTGAAGGTTGGTAGCGATGCAATTGTTGTTGCCATGATACCACGATGGGTATACTGATGCCACTTTTGGGGTTTGGTTAGTTAAACGTGGTGTCACCATTGCTGCTGGTGGATTGGCGCGCTTAGCACGTGCTGTCAGTTATCAAACTGTGAGCGAGATTGCATTGACAGGTCGACATTTCACTGCTGAGGAATTCAAAAACTATGGCCTTGTTAACCAAGTCGTGGATGACAATGTGGATATTGTGCAAGCCGCTCTCGAATGGGCAAAGAAGATTGTAGCAAAGTAAGATCATACATGTATATAACACGAGAGCCCTTATTTAACCACCATCCCATGTAGTTCTCCAGATGCAGTCTTTATTACAAAATATGGTATTATGCTTGCTCTCGAACGTGGATCTATGTTTGATGCTACCAAAGAATGGATGGAATCGGATGAGGCAATTGCCTGGCGCAATGGTGACAACTTGACAGAAGGTCTAGCTGCATTTGCTGGCAAAAGAGCACCCGTATGGAAAAACCCTGCACGTGTCATTCATCGCAACAACAACAAGAGCAAATTGTAAATTGTAGGAATAATAAACGTCGTCTTTTATATGTCATGATGATATCTCAAAAGCTTCCTCGTCGTTGCAAGTGTTCTTGAGCTGATGTACGAAATGGGTATCCAGCACTCTACAATACACATACATACATCCCCTTATTAGTCCATGATATCCAAGGATACATACACACAATCCAATCCACTTACACGCTGTGCTTCGATATCGGCTATCCGCTCGAGTGGAATAAAGATGACCAAGTACGACGCGCCAATGGCAATCAGTGCATACAAAGCACTTGTCTTTGAAATAAACAAGGGTGGTGCGTAAGCCGAATTGCAAAATAGAAACAGTGGCCCATCGTCAATACTACCTCCTGATGCGACAAGTCGAATAGTCCGTAAGATGCTGTGAGGTAACCTAACCAAAAGGCAAGAATGACGCCGGCAAGAATGCGCATACGCTAATAATGAGCAGTTGCCACCGAAATGTACGCCATGCAAGTCGTATGATAGAGGTGGTGGATACGTTTTTGGGCGTATGTAATAAATGGATATCGAAAAGAGCCGCGTCGATCTGCAATAGATAATCCTGACGCATCACGCGCCGACTCAATATCATGCTAAGCATAGAATTCCTGTGATACTACCAAATTTTCTTTTATTTTCTATTCCCAAAGACACGTGCGTAGTAAGAGGTTCAAACTTGGATGTGGGGAGTTGGAGAGCGTGTTATAATGTCTGACAACGGATTCTCGTGTATGTAGATCCAACAAGTAGTGCTGCTATGACCTTTTGTTATCTTTACTCGAAAGCTGCAACAGGTATGTAACTGGCTAAAAGCTTATTGTGGTAATCCAAATCTCATATGACTATCCATCTATCAGAAGCCAAGAAGCCGTTTCATCACCCCTCATGGCCGGGAATGTTTACAACATCTTATTTCGTAGAATTATAGCATGGCAAGTGATTTGTGATAGCAAATGGATGTTGCCGCCTTATTTATCTCAGACCCCGAGTTAATTATGCATAAGCATTAAATCGCACCAAGGCTCTTTGTGAAGGCGCCCTCTCAATCTATCAGCTCCTCACTGCCCCAACAAGCATTTTATCAGTCGTTGTGATTACAGCAATCCCACACCCACCATGCGGATATAAACAAGATGAAGGTTGTCACCCATCAATTTACTCCCACACATCTCTTTCTTCCATCATCATATCACTCTTGAATTGCTGGCACCTTCAAAGCCCTTGGTAAGTGCCATGGTGGATAGTCCTCTTTGTGAGCGACCCATGTACTCATATTTGCGATGATCTTTAGTCTTTCATTGTCTTTGTCGTCATTGTGATATTTGGCTCTTTGAATAAGGCAAAATCCTGATCATCTCACTTGAATGAAGCATTTGCTCAAATTTCCTTTTGATATAGCTATCTCTCGAAATGCATATGTTGCAGAGCTGTATTAGGTGGTACGCCGCAGACCGCATGGGGTTGACAGCGATTACGACACACAATGAATATCGTCGCAACGCAGGAGGCAAGAGAAAGAGAGAGCCAACATCTTATGGCATCAACTTGACGAAGAGAATAATCCTTAAATCAGCCAAGCTATGTTTACAACTCCATCCATCACTCGAAGAGTCGATCAGATATCACGACCAGCATTCAATTAACAACCCAAACGTGGATTCTATGATCAACAATCGAAGGATCTTTTACAAGAAAAATCTCGACTGAAGGAGATCATGCATCTACTTCAACCACGAGCACAATGAAATCATAATAACACAGCCACCTCCAAAATAAAAAGCTATATGCTCTCTTCCCTACGCACTCATTCTTTTTATGTTATATAACTTTCATTCATATTTGATATTCATCCATTCCCTATGCTTCTATCATTCTTCATTCTTCAATCCCCATAATAAACACCCACACTCTAAGCTCGTTTGCCATCAGCCATTGCTAAGCGCATTTTATTAACATAACAAGTGGCAATCACGTGATTACATTGGAATGCTGCAAAAGATGCTACAACATGGAGGGGAGCTCTTCTCTGCATGAACGATTATTCGGACATCCGGCAAAACTACGATGGCGACGGCGGGGAAGAAGCGATGTGGGATGTGGCTTGTTGGGATTGAATTGCCCTCGTCTATTGCCTGGGCCCTTTCTTTTGTGTCGCGTTTACCAAAAAGTCAACAACATGCACCACTGGAGACCCGCGTCAAGGACATTGGCGTGCTCATGGAATGGATTGACTCGCACACACCTTGCACGTAGAGCTACAGCTATTTCAGCACGTTCGACCATTTCTCCCAGCCATGCTCTTACCGCCACTCGTGCCATTTCACTAAAGAGCCTCTTCACGCCGTCAAAGTCAAAGAAACATGAGCAGCAGCAGCAGCACCAAGAGACATCAAAGGTCATGTTAGAACCCGACAACTTATTCCACATGTTATCAAAGTCGCCTATCGCTGAACTGAAGGATCGAGCTGCTATTATCAACAAGTACGGTGTATGCCCTGTATGCGACACTCACGAGACACCAGAGCACAAGAAGCAACCTGTCTATGAATGCCCTGATTGTGGTTACCCAACTCATTGCAGTGAAGAACATTATCACGAAGGCCATGAAGCCCACAAGGAGATTTGTCATATTCTACGAGAACAGAACGAGGATGATCATGACTTACGCTCTGGAAGATCCATGGTGGAATTCGAGTTTCCCAGTAAGTCAAATGTGTATAGAGTATGACATGGCATGCTCATTGTGATTATGTAAAAAGGTGCACAAGGCTTCGATGAAACTGTCAACATGGCCAATTGGGATGTCTTTTTCTACACACGCAGTTTCCCATCCATGGATTCCGATCGATCAATGCGACATGTATCCAAGCTCTTGACGTATCCAATCACCATTGCTTCTGTACTCCATCAATCGTGTCCTTACAAGTTGGGTAAAGAAATTACGTCCGAGGGCATGCGTTCAATTTCAGGTAATTAGAAAGGATAACCATGATGTATGGGTGTGTGTGTGTATTCATTGTATGTTGTTTTAGCTCTCCGTACCATTCTTTATCCAAGAAATGAAGTTGCCAAGGATGGTGTAAGCTTAGTGCGCTCGGAGACCATCAATGTGTATATTGTGGGTGCACGTGCTGAAGCGTCTCTACCACCGTACATTTGGTTGCAACTTGCCTATTTGTTCCCGCACACACCATTCCATATTCACATGGTGGGACCTGATGCCCTGCCACCCTCTCAGCAACCCTACACCAAGTCATTGAACGAACGTCTCATGTTCACTTACGACAACAGCATGTACCACGATTACCATGAAAAGATTGAAGAATTTGATCCTTATACCGATCTCTTTTTCTTGTTCTCCCCTGGTATTGGCCATCCATCGGCAAGAGAAGGCTGGAAGCAATCCATTCAAAAAGCATTGGAGACCAAATGCCCAATTTTCATTACTGGCTATGACCAAGCAGATGTGAGCACGGACGTGGCCGCTGTGGAAGAAGATTATCAAGGCGAATTTGATTGGGTGATGCGACCGACTGAAAACGAGTTCCGTAGCTTGAAGCGTGATGTGAACTTGATGGATGTACGACAAACCATCTTTGCCAACTGGGGTCTGTGGGGTATCCGTGGCAAGCGTTACGATGTCACGCACACACCAGAAGACGACGACGAATAGACTAGAGTTTTTCACGTGCTTACTCAATACGAGTGTGTAACCTAGATTCCCCAATCCTCGGCTTTCAACAACTTTTTTTTGTGAGCTTTTTCTACTCTCTCGCTCTCTCGCTCTCGCTCTCTCTCTCTTTTCCTCGCTTCTTTTTCTCTCCTCCCTTTTTTTTGTCCTTTCATAATACATACACACACGCACCGTTACATATTACACAGCAATATACAGCATCATGGGAAATAAACGAAAAGCATCTGCACTACAGCAGCAACCTCGGTCAACAAATGACTTGCTTTCCAAGAAGGAGGAACAAAAATCACAAGAAGTTTTGTTAGCCGATCAACCTTCTAGCAAAAAATGGCGCAATTGGTGGATACGCACGGTCACTACATTTATGATGATTGGTGCCTTTTTTACTATTCTCGCTTCAGGTCATTTGTGGGTGATCCTTATGACAATGACGATTCAAACCGTGGTATTTGGTGAAGTCATCTTGATCGCTCAAGGCCCAGCCAAAGAACGACAAATGCGTTGGTACAAGACTATCAGTTGGTATGGAAATCTTCCCCCCCTTTTCATCACCTCCCCCAGGTTCTATGCACACGCGCGCGGTGGGGTGTGTGTGAATGCATTGATCTCCTACTCATTGGCGGATTCTAATCTCTATATTTTTTTTCCATCTCAGGTACTTTTTTGTCACCGCAATGTATTATCTGCATGGAGAATCGATCATTTACTACTTTCAACAAATCATCCTTGTCGATGCCTTTTTATTGCCTTTTGCAACCCACCATCGTTTCATCAGTTTTATGCTCTATGTCATTGGTATGCCTTTCCATTGTAAACCGAGGAGGACGATTTATGCTTACACACTTATCCTGGTATAGGCTTTGTTTTCTTTGTGGGAAATCTACGAAAGGGTCTTTACAAGCGCCAATTCGCTCAATTTGGATGGACACACATGGCCCTTATTCTCATTGTTGTTCAAAGCCATTTTATTGTAAACAACATCCTCGAGGGGTTGATCTGGTAAGTAGTGATGCATACACATTCGGGAGTAAAAGGGATTGTCGCTGATGTTAGATCTTCTATCTTAGGTTTGTACTACCCGTGTCCTTGGTCATTTGTAACGACATCTTTGCCTACGTGTGCGGTTTCTTTTGGGGCAGAACGCAGCTTATCCAACTTAGCCCAAAGAAAACAGTGGAAGGCTTTTTGGGAGCTTGGTTGTGCACCATGGTGTTTGGATTTGCTGTAAGTAGGATTGCATGGTCATAGGGATACAGATTGATTAACATGTGGATGAATGTATATCTAGTGGGTGACCTTGCTTATGCAGTTTGACTATATGGTGTGCCCGGTCAAGGTAAGCAAATTTGGCAATCTGCGGGAGGAAAAGAGTAGAAAAAGGAAGGATGTTGTGCCTGATTGTTCTCTTGTGTCATATGAAGGATTTGGGGACAACTGCATGGACTGCTGGCGTTTGTGAACACAAGAACCCCGTTTTCACTGCAGTCGCATATGATGTACCTGCAGTATTGTCTGATATTGCTGCTTCCTTGGTAAGTTGGATAACCATCCCTTATTCTGTGGGGTGTTTATAGATCGGGGCTGAAGTAAATGGTAGATCAGTGAGCCAACTCTAAAAGTTCATTTCTAGAATGTAACCAAGATCTATATTGCACCAGTGCAATTACATACTTTGGTGATGGCTTGCTTTGCTTCATTAATCGCGCCTTTTGGTGGCTTCTTTGCCAGCGGTCTCAAACGTGCTTTCAATATCAAGGATTTCGGTCAAAGCATTCCTGGTCACGGAGGCATGACTGATCGTATGGATTGTCAATTCCTGATGGGCTTGTTTGCATCCATTTATTATCAAAGTTTTATCAAGGTAAAAAAAAAAAAATGTGTACCTCGGGATGGATGGATGGAAGATGGATGGGAATAAAAAGGGGGGGGGAGAGATGAATCGGGAGCAGCAGCGGTAAAACAAAGGCAAAAGGGATATTGCTACTACTACAATGTATCTGTACAACATAATAACCTCGTACATGTGTAGAACCATATCCATTCGGTTGGGGGAATTTTAGCCACGATCATTGGAAGTCTTACTCTGAATGAGCAATTGGAGCTTCTTGAACGACAACTCACGTTCTTTGTTAACCAGGGTGTGTTGGATCCAAGCGTACTAGAGAAATGTGTGAGTAGCGCATTGACTGAAAATGCACGAGTCATCTTGGGACAATAAGCAAAACAAATAAAATGTAGCGCAGGACGCCCAATACCTTGTACAAAAGAAATAGCATGCATTACTTACATTGGATGGGGGTGGTGTGAATGCAAGCAAAGGCGGGCAGGCAAACCGTGTGTGAAACTAAGAGACAAGCCCAAATTCGGTTTGTATCACCCAAAAGTATCAACATGATTGTACATTATTCCACTGGTCTCTTTTGTTCCTCGTATTCTTTCCTCACGCTATTGTTGTGGTGCCCATTACAACTCCTGTTTACTCGTCGTCTCCTGAGCTATTGCCTGCTTATCGACTCAATCCCTCCTCTCGTCGAGATTCAAGCCCCCATTTTACTCCGATTCCTACATTACAACGTGTTCACTCGCTGCATCAACTGTTTCTTCTTGCCATTTCCCCATTCATTGACCATTCCGCGAGTCAACTCTTGTCGCCTTCAGTGTGAGAATACAGCATGAGCACGAACGACGTTATATGCAGAGTATGCGCACTCTATCCATACGTATCTACCGACTCGTCTTCGCTCTCGTTTGAACAAGGTGCTATCATTGACGTATTAGCACAACTCGACTCTGGGTGGTGGGATGGCTGGTAATTCTTCAAAGGGTCTATATGTATCCATGGAAACAACTAACGCATATCAACACACACACGCACCATTTAGGTGCAATGGAAAACGCGGCTGGTTTCCGAGCAATTATGTGCAAATCATCGAGACGAGTGGTAGTGGTGTTGATACGTTACTGTCATCCAAGGTATTTAATTTGGGGAATTCATCCAACGGACCGAGACAAGTATATGCATTTCTGGTACGACTCCTAATTGGTATTATTACACGCCCTCCTCCCACCAAAGGATACACAAAATTGGCATCGACACAGCAGAACTATGGATCCTTTATCCCAGCAACACCAACAACTACGACTCAGCTTAGCAGCATCGGAAACACCTTCAACATCACCGCCAGTCGACCAACGCTCCGATTGGATCCTTCAAACAACTGAAGATGGCTCTGAAGTTTACTACTACAACGTTGTCACCAAAGAAATGCGCTATTCCGTACCTCCTGACGATCCCATTAATTATGACAAAAGCCCTTCATTCTATGATCACCCACCTATCAGCAATGACAGCTTGCGATACAACGACTATGCAGCTTTTAGTGACTCTGAAGAATTCAACGATCGATTGGATGAGAGACCTATACGACCTGCTCGAGCTGCCAATCGTCTTGATCATCATCATCATCATCATCACCATAACAACACTGTTGAAAATCAAAGCTTATTAAGTGCAGGGACCACTACTTCGAGCTCTATCTCTTCACCGAGCATATATACATCAAGATCAGGTCCCGATGAACAGGTAACATGATCCATTTAGCATCGATCTGTAACGTTTATTCATACTGATTAATTTACTAGCTTCCGCCCAATTGGATCAGGAAATGGACACCCAAAGGCCGAGAATACTATTGCAACGTCTTGACCGATGAAACGACTTGGACGTTGGACCATGTTGATCCACATACTGGCATGTTAATTGCACCTTCCTCTCCTCCACAACCACGGCTTACTACTACCACCACCACGGATGGACGTCTTAGCCTTGCTACCATGGGTGCACAAAACAGTAGTCTCTCATCACTTGGCGTTGGCAGCAGCAGTAGCTTTGATTTATCACCCTCATGGAGCCATTTATCATCGCAGATTGCACAAGCGATCAAGACATTGAAAGGATCTGTCAAGCAAGGTCAAATTGGACTATTCCGTGAAGATGCATTGATGGTTGTACAAGAAATTCGGCTCTTGTTGTATGTTGCCAATGCTGTCGACAAGGAGAGCTCACCCTATCTTAAAGCCAACAAGCAACTCAAGAATTACCATCGTGCATTGCTAGCTGCCTTAGCCAAGCTTGTGTTATCAGCCAAAGTGGCATCAGGGGCATGGGCTCCTAGTGAGGCCATTGCAAAGCTTCAATTGGATGCGGATGAGGTGCTCATAGCCGTACGCAACTTTTTGACCATTGCTCAAGATATGCGAATCGAAGTACAGGAGAGCAAACCAAAGTTGATTCATGAGAGTTCTCCCAATGCACGATGGCGTAGTGCATCCAATGTGAGCGAATCGCGACCTGATACACTTACAACCTTGGTGGTGCTTGCAGACAATGTCCATGGAGCCATTTCATCGCTTTTGGATAGTGCACGTGAAGCCTTCTCGATCGCTGATGATGCGACGGTTCTATCAAAGATTCAAAACAGCACCCCGTTACTCGTGGCGCAATTCCGCAACTTGAGCAATACCACGAGCCAGTTTCTGAATTCAGTTGAGGATATCGAGATTGGACCACAACATTCAACACGCTTCTTGTCATCCAAGCAGAGTATTCATGATTCTATGGGACAGCTATTTATATCCTCTCAGCATATCACCAATCAAGAAATATCAGCCGAAGAAGTGGTCGTCACCTTTGAACATATTGAATCTTTTGCCAAAACGATCGACACAGGTGTGCATGATATTTGCAACATTTGCCGTCAAGCATCCTTAGATCGAGCCACGAGCAACAACAGCAGTACTACGCTAGTGGATAATAACAAGTCATCATCATTCCAAGCAGATGTTGTCGGCGCTGGACGTCGGCCTTCGCATGAATTTGCACGCCCACCACCACCACCACAAGCTACAGGTCGCACAAGTCGTTTGACGGATATTGATGAGGAACGCATGATGCAATCACAACAGCAGCCACCACCACAGCAACATATACCAGGCATTCCAGAAAATTTCATGTCGCAACAACAACCTGCCACAACACCTCCTCCTGCTAATAAGGATGCCAAACTTGCAAAGTTTTTCGGTGAAGATACCTTGGAAGCTTCACGTCGTCGTGACACCATTGCTAGTGCATCAGGTTTACAAAGTCCAAGTGTAGCATCATCAGGCATCTCACCAGGGCAACACACACCGGATCGTGGTGGTGGCGACTATCCTGGAAACGATTATAATCCCAATGAAATTGTATTCAACATGGAAGGCAATGTCAAAGGTGGCACTGTCCGTGCGCTTGTGCAACGACTCACACAACATGATCAACTTGGTATAGTATAAATATTGAATAGCCCCATCATCATCTGACGCGTGGATCTATGTAGACTCCAAATTCAATACCACCTTCCTTCTTACCTATCGATCCTTTTGCACGACTCAAGAATTATTCGATGAACTTTTCCAACGTTATACGCTCGTTCCACCCCCTGATTTGACTCAAGAGGAACTTGTAAAGTGGCAAGAAAAGAAACTCAAACTTGTGCGTTTACGGTAAGTGTGTGCCATGACTGGCTGCAACCCCACAATCTTCAAATGCTAATTACCACCATTTAGTGTGTTCAATGTGATCAAATCATGGTTGGAGAAATACTACAATGAAGAAGAAGATCGGCCCATGTTGCCCTTGTTGATGCAGTTTACAGACACCATTGTACGAGAGTCCATGCAATTTGGTGCCGAGCAATTGATCAAGCTTGTGCGGAAACGCATGGATGCTGAGGATCCTGGGCAGATTCGCAAAATGACGCTCAATGTACGACCCCAAGATATGCCTGCATCCATTTTACCCAAGAACATGAAACGCTTGCGGTTCCTTGATATCGATCCACTGGAATTGGCGCGTCAATTGACGGTGATGGATTTCAAATTATACAGCCGTATCAAACCTGTCGAGTGCTTGGATAAGAATTGGGGCAAAGGAGACTCGGAGCATATTGCTGCCAATGTCAAGGCTTCCATTGAATATTCAAATCAAGTGACATCCTGGGTGACGGATTCTATTCTCAGCAAAGAAGAAGTCAAAAAGCGAGCTGGTGTTTTAAAGCATTGGATTTATGTAGCAGAGGTATACATATATTGTGATGCCAAAGGATCGTTTTATCTAATCCACTACTACTCTAGAAATGCCGCTTGCTCAACAATTTCAACACATGCATGGCTATTCTCTCAGCCTTTGACAACAGTTCCATTGGACGCATGAAACGCACGTGGGAGGTAAATACATAACATTTCTATAATGCAAACAAGCCATGTAACGTTTTGTGTCTTTTGATAGCTTATGGGAGCTCGCACGATCCAAACATTAGCGGGTATTCGACGATTAATGGGAGCCAACAAGAACTTTACTGAATACCGCGATATTATCCACAAGATCAATCCCCCTTGCATTCCTTTCCTCGGCATTTACCTCCAAGACTTGACATTTATTGAAGACGGCAACAGCAACTATTTGAAAAAATCAAAGCATCTGATCAATTTCGCAAAGCGTATGAAGACTGCAGAAGTGATTCGTGAGCTACAGCAGTATCAATCCACTCCTTATCTATTGCAAGCCGTTCCCGACATCCAAGCGTTCATTAAAACGCATTTACAATCGAGCAGAGATGAAGAGACGCTCTATAATCTGAGCTTGGATCTTGAACCACGGTATGTTTTATGTTTTCGTCATTAAGAGGGGTATCACAATGCTCATGTTCATGGTGTATAGGGAACGGGATGAAGATACAATTGCACGACGACTAAAGGAATCAGGACTTTAAAAAAAATACCTTTCATTTCCTTTCCTCTCCTTTTCTTATCTTTTTCTTCTGTCTCTCTCTCTCATTCATCACGGTCTTTTATTATTACAATTTGGAAGGAGTGTAGTGAAATAAAATTATCTTATGGCCCTTCTCTTGTCTCTACATCATCATCTTCGCATTCTAATATAAGGATCGAATGGATCAATGTCCGGCAAACAGGGCATCTTCGGTTATTGGCATCATGCTGCGACTTTAGGATCAAGGCACACGAGGTACACAGACACACATGTTGGCAAGGAACAAGAGCAGCAGACTTTAGCTCAGTGAGACATATGATGCATTCGGGTCGATTGGCTGCATTTTCTTTTTCAGCGTCCGGCATGCCGTAGAGAGGAGAATAATAGAATGCTTTGCCATCCACCTATAATTAACATCATCAGTGAACGTCCATCAACAATAAAAATCCACTTACCAAGAGCAATTGGGACCTTGCATGAACATGATATTTATCATCTCCCATGATGTCGATATCGATCAAGGTGACATGCTTTTGAGTATCCGCACACAACTCGATTTGGATGGAATAACGTTTTTGGTGGTTGTCGTTGTCGTTGTCTTGGATACCAGGATCAGATGACGACGACGACACCGGGGAAACATGTATCCGATGATCATCAGACAAGCTAATTTCCAGTGCAGCACCCTCGTTGTTGTCGCCATCATCAGGAGGACCGTGAATAATATCTGCTTGAATGATCTGGGCAAATTGTGCGGGAAGGGAAACCGAGCTTTAATTCATTGTGAACAAGAAGAGCACCATCATCACATTCATTGTGCAGCACTTACCATGTATTACTTGAAGAAGATGACAAAGACATGATGGATGGTGTAAGGGTATCCACGATCCACTCGAGTCGCATGTTGTTGATCACACGAAAGGAACCCTTTCGGATATGGAATAATGCACGGTAAGCAGTTGCATGATCCTAAGCAAGAAAAGGTTGGATCAATGATGATTCTATAATCTTTACTGCTTTTCCTCTCACCTTCACGTCGGCTTTAGACCATGACTCGAGTGTAGACTGTGGCAAGAGGTGATCAGCAGCAGCAACCGTGAATAGCCAATCAGGAATGCGTAATGCAGGACCATGACCATGGACACCATTATCCTCGCCGTCGGAAGTTGTCGTAGTCGCTTGTTGTTGGCGATGTTGTAGCTCAACGGTGGTGGTGGTGGTGGTGGTGGTGGTATCTTGTGCACGAGATAAAAAAGTTCCCATAATACAAAAGCAAATTGTGTGTGTGTGTGTGTGATAGAAAAGGACTTTTGAATGAAATCACGTTGCATGCCTATTAATCAAAGACCATTGTCATATGTTCCACAATCCATCATCATCACCAGGCTTGTCAATCACTTGTACATATTCTCCTTTATGTCGACAACTCACGGACACAATTAAATGAATGACGGGAAGATGCCGGCTCTTTTTTCTTTTATGCATTGCCAAACATGCAAATAATGCACGAGGTGAACCAAATCGGGTTATCACAGAGTGGGGTGGTGAAGGGAGGGAGGGGGGAAAAAGTAGTACACAAGGAGGTGTTGATATGGTTTGTTTAAAGCTTTCGTATTTATTTAGTCCCAGAGGTTAAGCAGCAGCCATTTCAGGTGTTACGCTTTCCATTTACAAACTACCCTCGGTCCCTTTTTTGTCTCTTTCTTTCTCTCTCTCGCCTCTTTTTCTCTCTTGTCTCTTTTTTTTCTCATTTCAGCAGTCGCATTGTCCTCGTCTCACTCTCAACCCGTACTGTCACTTGGTCATGGAATGTCTTGATGCCAAAATCCACAAACTATATAACCTTTGGACTACCATGGGTATGCCAATGGACACCATATCGATCACGGACCGACTTCAAGTATGCTTAAACAACTCTTACACTATATGAATATACGCGACTCTAATCGGGTTATTTCAGTATGTGCTTGCAGAATTGGATCGACTCTTAGCCTATGAGGATCTACGACGACAATTGCTGTGTGCAGATATCGAGGATAGAATGGTACATGATATAATGGAGATGCTGAGGAGGAGGAGAAGGCTGACATAATAGGATTAGGCCAACATTGAAGAATCCTGCAATATCCTTGGTGTTGCCCTGGAAAATGCTCTGACGTCCGAACTATGCAAAGATGTCGCCTTGTTTGACAACCAGCATCATTTACCGCTTCATTCAGACATTGGCCCGACATTTGCCAAACAAGAGGCTTTAATGGCATTGGATTCAAAATTAACCAGTGTAACTATCATCATTATATTGTATACATGCGTCAGAGGAATTACTAATCTCACTATTTTATCACCTCTTCTTCTTCGGGTATAGGAAATACATGAACGCCGCATCCATGTGAAAAAGTGGCTACGCCAGATCAACAAGCTCACACAAGAGATGGATGAACCAAATCCATTTTCACCTTACGAGGTAAGATCTATCCTACAACGTGTGGATAGCCATTATTCATCATCATTTATTTAGACCTATGAGAACGAATTGAGCTGGGCAACGGTGCAATCGGTAAGTCTTCCGAGCAAAGGATGGATGGACTCTCTCTTTCCCCTTTCCGCCCTTTTCTTTTTTTTTCCTCCCCCACCCCTTTTGCAACTCCTGATGTTTACGGTGGTTATGTTTTTTGTAGATCAGCTGCGCCTTGCGTGATTTACTAGAGAAGCAGGTAAATCTATCGATGTTTCTTTTCATACAAGGTTTCAATCATAACAAACCATGTTGTTATTTTTAGTCAACCCGTCAACAAGTATTCGAGCCATCTGCAAGGATGATACACTTTTGCTGGACTCTCTTGGATGTGGCGCCTAACCGAGATGATCCCATGGATATGGCACTCGTACGACTATTTACAAAGGTCCCATTGGAAGTGGATCGAGAAAATCTGACAATGGTCGTCGACGATTCAATCACCACCACTTTTCCTTACTACAGCAACGTATCCAGGAAGGATAAAGATGGCATCAACTTGCGTTCAGCTGCCAATGTAACCATCTTGGAGGCAAAAGCAAAGGAGCTTCAGGATATCTATGATACACGACTTGCACTTTACAACAAATATGTCAAGAGCATTCGCACCATTTGGGAGGAATTAAATGTACCCGACCATCAACGATGCACCATTGTACCATCACTAAGCAGCAAAAATCTCGAAAGGGTAAGATATCATCCCACGTGTGCGTGCTGTGCACTAATTCCTCTTTTATCCATGCGTAGTTGCATCGCGAATTCGACAGCCTCAAGACCATTATTCGAGACAGAGCCGAGAATTACATTGGCAAGGTACGTATACATGTTATCAACAACAGTAGTAGGATGCTCAAACCTCTTTATACAGTTTAGGGAGAAACTCGAGGACCTGTGGGATAAGGCACTCCTAACGCAAAGAGAACGAGCTGATTTTATCTCGCGACTACATGAGAAAGGTATGCTCGTTCATGTAAGGGATCCATACATTGATATACTCACATACAATGAACAGCTGACACCATGGACCAAGTACACCTTTTGGTGGATGAGCATATGAAATATCTGCAACGTGTTCAGCCAAAAGCAATCCTCGTGGCCAAAATCATGAAACAACGAAACGACCTAATCCAGGTAGGTAGTAGCACTTATCTCATCCACTTTTTGCTCACACCACGTCATCATCCATGTACTAGGAAATGATCAACTTTGAAAAGAATGCATCGGATCCTAAGCGACTCTTTCAAGCTTCATTCCAATTGCTTCAAGAAGAACGATGGCGTAACAGTTGTTTCCCCAACCTGCTCCAATTGGATGATGCTTTATTTAAGGCTGTACGAGAATTCGAGTACGTTTCTGGCAAACCATTCATCTATGGCCAACGTCGATATCTTGACACTTTGGTATGTTTCTTTTTCTTTTATTTTCCAATGGAAAGGGTCATCTCATTCTTTGTCTTTTAGCGTGATGAAATTGCGGATCGTGCTGCCAATCAAACATTCTTTGGTTTCCTAAAGTCGAGTGAAAAGAACGGCAAGAATGGGGATCGTCGTGTCAAGCCATATATGGCCAGAACAGCATCTACATCCACAACAACAATGAAACGACTCATGAAAGGGAATCCACCCTCACCTTCGTCTTCCAGCAAAACACGTCGTTCAAAATCAAAAAATACAAACACATCCATTTCATCATCATCTCCTGCATCTTCATCGCATACCACCACCAACAGAACAACTCTACAACAGGAGAATCATCATGACGACAATGATACCCCTCCCAAAATGCCACCCACACCACCTGCAGAACTGTTGGCGTTTTCCTAATGAATAACAACGCTTTATCCTCCATTTCGCATGAAGGCAACATCATCAAGTTGTTGGCAACAGCTATCTTTGAGGATGATCCCCTTGGTATTATTCAATTTAGCATTGCTGCGCTTTTTATGCCCTTTCGCTCTGGCGTAACTACAAGACGCTATGTATACCATCTTCTTCACTTGGAGTTGACGGCTTTCATTGGGAGATATTGCATATCTGTACACCCCGAGTACCCTTTCACTTTTAGATCATCTGCATCATCATGTAAAAAGTACATCACACAATAAAAAAAAAGAACATTTGCATTGGAAATCAATCGCTATAGAGCTATCTATGAGAAATCCCGTGATCAAAGAATCCTGCAGCGCGTGATAAACGGGAAGCTGGAATCCAATGTCAGTGTTGCTTGGTTTCACGCTTAATACCACTACTACACTCTACTTTTTTTTGTCATCTCTTGTCAGCCATGGATGTCGTCAAAGCCGTTCAGCACTATGTGGAGAAAATGATCAGCGATGTGCCTGGCATGAAGGTGCTGCTCCTTGACACAATGACGGTAAGGACTTACTTGCAAGTGGATTATGGTTGGGGGCCATATACTGACATGTCATTTAGACGCCTATAGTATCTCTTGTCGCGACACAGTCCAACCTCTTGACAAAGGAATGCTACCTTATCGACCGCATTGACAACCGCAACCGAGAGAAAATGAAGCATCTCAAGTGCATTTGCTTCCTTCGACCCACACCCGAGACCCTGCGATACCTTATTGACGAGCTACGAGAACCAGCCTATGGAGACTATTACTTGTGTATGTGTGTCTATTACTATTGGCAGCGAAGGAATTGCCGGGATGGAGCATTAACCAAGGTATGATAGACTTTAGCAACACAGTGCACAAAGCCGATATCGAACGATTAGCCGAACTCGATGATCACGAGGTGGTTAGGGAAGTGCAGGTAGGTGTAAAAGTCAAGGATCAAGGACCTCAACTTATGAATCGAGGATAGGAATATTTTGGTGATTATCTTGCCATCAATCCGGATCTCTTTTCATTGGGAATGGAAGCGGGTGACATTTTTGGTGATTCGGCTACCAGCTGGAACAGGGAAGCATTTGATCAATCGGTGCGAGGCATTTGTTCAGTACTCTTGAGCTTGAAAAAGAAGCCTGTCATTCGGTATCAAGGAGCAAGTGCAATGGCAGCTGAACTTGCAAATGAAGTCCAGGCAAGCTAGGCATGATGTTTTGCGTGTGGGGATCATGCTGACATGTACATGGTAATAACACGCCGTATCATTCATTGCAGAAACAAATCCAACGAGAAGGCCAATTGTTCGATTTTAGGCGACCTGATACCCCACCTGTTCTCCTCATTATGGATCGTCGGAACGACCCTGTGACCCCACTGCTGACACAATGGACTTATCAGGCTATGGTGCATGAACTGATTGGTATTCATCATGGACGAGTGGACATGTCCAATGTCCCGGATGTCAGGAATGAGCTCAAGGTATCATCATCATCATTTATACTGCATCCAAGAATCGAGTTTGCTCATATAAAGGCATTTAGGAAATTGTCTTGTCGCCGGATCAAGATCCATTCTTCAAAAAGTCCATGTACCTGAATCTCGGTGACTTGGGTGCCACTATCAAGCAATATGTGGATGAATATCAGACCAAGACCAAATCCAACATGAATATTGAAAGCATTGCCGATATGAAACGCTTTGTGGAAGATTATCCCGAATTCAGAAAATTATCTGGCAACGTATCCAAGCATGTGGCTCTTGTCAGTGCATTGAGCAACCGTGTCTCTCAGGCGCATCTTCTCGAGATCAGCGAATTGGAACAAGGGTTGGCTTGTAATGAGAATCACAACAACGACCTCAGAGTAAGTCAAAATTATTCAGTCCACATTGATTGTATGTCTGTGAGTCTAACGCGTGGATGAATCACGACATAGAGCATACAACAAATGATTGAGAGGAGCGATATTTCAGAAGATGCAAAGATCCGCCTAGTGTTATTGTACACGCTACGATATGAACGCATGCAGAATAACAGCATCAAGACGTTAGTGGATTTACTGGATCGAGCAGGCATTAGTGAAAAGAAGAGTGCGGTATGTTTAGTTTGACAACATTGTTTTTCATTCTCTCCCTCACACACGAATCTTTTATAGTTGATCCCTGCCATCCTGATGTATGCCGGTTATCAACAGCGACAAGATGATTTATTCTCCAATCAAACATTCCTCTCTCGTGGCAAAAGTGCACTCAAAGGATTGAAAGGGGTGGAAAACGTCTATACACAACACACACCATTGATCGGTGAGACATTGGATATGCTTATCAAAGCACGTCTTCGAGATACAACCTATCCCTATCTTCCAGGACAAGCACAAGCAGTACGTGAAAGGTAATGCCACAACCCAAATATATCCTAGGCTTGATGGTGGCTCATTGTTTGATTATTTTTAGACCTCAAGATATCATTGTGTTTATCATTGGTGGCGCCACATTTGAAGAGGCACGTTACATTGCACAACTTAATGCCGCTACCCCAGGTGTACGGATTGTCCTCGGTGGTACCACCATCCATAATTCTACCAGGTACACATATTATTGACGGGCCATCTATACATACAAGATTTTGCTAATAGATTCATTCATTTGTAGCTTCATGAAACAATTGGATCGTATTGGTCAAGGCTATATGACACCATCACGTCGTATATAAGATACAAAAAAACCATTGTACTTGTATTAATAGTAGACATAGCTCATTTCTATTGGAGAACAATGGAAAAAGATATCAACAAAAAGAAAGCAACAAGGTGTGGATGAGACAAAAAGATGCTGTTTAGGGAGTTGTTGAAATGAGGATGTAATTGTGTGTGTGTGTGTGTGTGTGCGTGAGTGTGTAAATATGTGCGTGAGAATGTTGGATGGGAAAAAAATCGCATGGTGAGTCGTAAAATGATTGGATTTGGGCATTTATGAGTAGGTGTCGACCAAAGTATCGCGTAATTCGTTGACGATGGCGGTAGGTTGTGCGTCCTGGAGCTTGAAGATGCTTTCGATAACGCTCAACTCTGTTGAAGTGGTATCCATGCCTGCAAAAGCAGACCAATCGTTGACGACACAGCCTGCACCAATAACATCCGAGCCACGATTGACTGTACCAGCAACCAAAGGAATTTGCAACAACGATGACAATTCATCTTGATCTTGAATAGAAGTACGAGGATGCACCAAACCACCTTGGTTACTCAATGCACAGTAGGCTCCAACCAATACGTTGTCAGCAACGGTTTGTCTGAATACTTCGACTTGAAGGGTGTCTGCAATGATTTCCTCGGTCTCACGATCGATATCTGGATGGCACAAGGCGACGTAATCATTGCAAGCAATCACATTGCCAAGAGCTGACAATCGTTCTTCCACACGCTGCACAGCCACCTTGTCGGGAAGCGAGTTGCGCAAATGCTGCAATTCTTGATCAGTGGTAGTGCTGGGGACAAGGAGGCCGTTCTTGTTGCCTGCCGTCAAACGGCCAATGATACGGGTACCGGCAATAGAAGTATGCACGATGGGAATAACATCACCGAGCTCGCCTTCGAAAACACTAATAAGAGAGAATCAATATCTGTGTCATGTGCTGTTCATATCATCACACAACATACCTGTAAAAGTTTTCGGAACCACCCAAGGCAACAAGACAATAAGAGTTGGTAAGGCGCGAAAAGACGCCGATTTCGTTGCTGTTTTCAAATTGGGCACCTGGATTCGAACAAGATCGTCGAGTCAATACAATGTCGACACTCAATCAAGGTGATCAAAGAAGATACTTACGGACAGCCATGATATGTAAGAACGGTAGAAAGTGAAGTAAGCAAAAAAAGCTTGCTGGAAACGCCGCTCGCCTTGGCCACCGCCTTTAAATCCTCTCGATCCGCAGCACAAGCCGCAGCAGTACAACAGTATTATCCCGCTCTATATTCTAATGGCGCAGCATCATTGTTCTTTTTCATTATGCCGCAGTAACATTTGTTCATCCTTGCCACTACGGCTGGCTACTCATTGGGCTCCCACACAACTTTTACTACCAATGTCATTAACCGGAATTCCTCCCTTTGCTTCTTTGCTTTCACCCCGCCGTAATCGTAGTAGTAGACACTTTCACTCATTCACTCATTTACCTCTATTCCTGATATGCATAAAATATTCCTTTGTATCCCTCCTGCTTTGAATAAATAGAACAACTGCTTCTTGGTGTGTACAAAAACATGATGGAATGCTGGTTTGCGTAGTAAGTTTATAAGCGAAGTTATAGTTGGTCTCCTACAAAGGCCGCTCACCTGATTATGTTTCTATGTGTTCACATCCCTTTAAGAAAGTGGAACCTTCTCTAGAAGCGCAGTTCTCAGTAGCTCGATATATGTTTTCATTAGTTGACATACGACATGCACCATGGAATATAGTACTCCTCCTCCTCCTCCATATTACGAAAGCAATGAATGTTACAATGCGCTCTTTGTTTCATTACTTTGACTACAACGGTAATAAAGGAGCTACCCAGTTATAATGCATCTTCCTTAATACAGGTGAAAGCCATACAAATTATATTGACACAAGGAACATCTCGCTATTATGGATTACTATCATCAGCTCTTATCAATGCGCACTCTTCGTTAGTGAGACTGCTGGGCTTTGAGTGGACAAATACAAAACGTAATGTCGATGAGACAAGAATAGGGATGCATTATTGCGCACCGACCCAGCACATGAAAGTTGAACACCAATGAGTAATCTTTTAGTCAGCCTAGTCAATTTGCTTGCTGGGAGTTATGACTGATCCAAATCCGATTCAAAGCTATGCAGAACGCGTGCCATGACTTTAAGGATCTTCAAGTGTAGCCATTTAATTCTCGCGTATGGCAACGTTTCAATCCAAGGACCACCACTATGCAACACAAATCATTCCTTTGTTTCCCTTTCATCATTCTACCATTAGATCCTCCAAAGAATCAACCCTTTCGGTTTCAAACACTTTTCACACCATCACCTTTTAAAATGAAAAGCTGCAACCCCCCTCATGGCAATGATCAACCCCACTTCCATGTTCCCTGACTGCCAACAACAACATATCCCGAACGACATCAATCCGTAACCAGCAAGCAAATGTTGTGTATTCAAATAATTGTTCTACTCGTCTCTTGGTCTATATATATATATATATATATCTTTTGCATCGTCTCAGCTATGAAAATGGCTCGGCACCTCCATAAGCAATCGTAGAGGGAGCAATTCATCAATGCGTTCAAGTCTTTGGCCATGACGACGGATAACAATATCGCGGTATGCCGAGTTGGAAGAGGAAGATGTTGCTGCACATACAAGTTGACCAGGATGTCGACTACTGCATGTTCGCCGTTTCCAGCAATCCATTCGCTTTATATATCGACGTTGTATTCTTGCTTGTAAGCAATCCAGACAAGTTGAGCAATAAAAGGTGAAACGACATATATGACTGTAAAAGAGTGGTAACTAAGACCGTGTCTACTCCAACACTACTGTAGCTTACAGATGCTATATCGTGGTTGACACGTAAGCCGTGTTGACCTTGTCGGCATTGGCCAGTTGGAAAGTAGCTGTCATAAGCGGATCTTGCATAGACGATCAAAAGAATCAAGACATGGCGTTCAAAGACCACCACTTTTTGCACCACAGTGTCGTTTTTTCTTAAATGTCGTAGCTCATAAGTGTTGTATCTGTCATTGCTGCTTTCAAGGGTTGTTGCATTGGCTGGCAATTGTGATAGAGAGAATGTATAAAGTAAGGCTGTTGCTGAGATGCAGCTACCCATTTAATTCTGAGTTTGAAATTCTCCGCGGGGGTAGCCCCACCCACACAAACTGCACCTCTTGACACCAAAAAGCCCTTTGATCAACCTTTTAACGTCTTTTAAAGTTCTTCCTGAATATATTGATCGCTGATACTACCTTCATTACATCGGGAAAAATTTTCTCTTTAATCTGATGTGCATAAATTAACGATTACAGCACATTCGCCCTTTCCTAATTAAGAAATTTTGTGGTTTATATAGCACCGAGCGGTTTAAAAAATATGATACGTGTGATGTGCCAGACGTGGTGTAATAACAATGTAAAGTGAGGAAAGGGGGATTCTTATAACTCGGTAGTCCTTTGACAGATGTAGACAATAAAAGATATAATAATGCGTTCCTGTACCGTTCTGACCACGTCGTTCTGATACCAGGCAACCACAAAATTAGAGAAAGAAAACGATGATTCTAAAAAGTTTATTTTGATGTCCCTTTTACTGGCAAGGGATCAGCCACAGAAAAGGTTTCACATTCATGCAAAAAACATTGGCCATGTATAATAAGGAGGAAGGGAGCCGCTTGTGGGCTGCAGGCTGCCACTTCACTCCGACCAATGATCCACCAGACTACTTCTACTCCAAATTGCTCCACAACGATCCTCCCAAATAAGATGGCGTCTTCAATATCGATATCCTTGGCTACTCCGCTACACCACGGTACTTCTTTCATCAACATACAACGACTTTCCAAACCAGGCAGGCCACCAGTATATATATCACCACGCGCCGTGTCAATAAGAACAACAGAAAAATCCTCTATGGTCTAGTGGCTAGGATCCCGGTCTCTCACACCGGTGGCCCGGGTTCAATTCCCGGTGGGGGAACTCTGAATCTGTGAAATGTTCAAATTCGACGGTTTTGCACTTTTTGAAAACGAGGTCACGTGACCTATCTGTCTGTCGTCCCAACTTTTTTTTATAATCCCTTTTTCTTACGCAGGATGTGCTGATTTTAGGGAGAAAAGCAATGCTGTGATTTGTGTTGCATGCAGCGAATGTACCTTTTCAAATGAAAAGTGCAAGTGTTTATGCTCATCGTGCATATCTAAATTTCACATGCAATGCATAATGATATTTAATGGGTCACTAAAATATACATGATGATGATGATGTCCGTCCCCTGACCAGAGCATGGATTCCATATGATAGGTATAACTGAAGGAGCGTAAAGTCTGGTAAGCCTTCGTCATTATTGCCTTTGTAGGCTATCTAAACGTTGGTGGGGTTTGTTGTTTATTTGGATCCATGTAAATATTATCATTAAATGAAAGGAGTGTACAGATGGTTCTTAGAAACCTCGCAAAGGAGGAGTCATTGGGGGAGAGAAATAAATCATTATCAATCCTCTATACCTTTCATTGTGATATCAGACAAAGACTCAGGGCTCATGTTTAATGGTTGTTGAGATGAGCTATTCAGAGGGGAATGTTTTGATGATCGACATAAGCAATGATCTGGATTAATTAAAGTGCATGTGTGGATTGTGGAGGTGCAGCAGTGATTCATAGGCATGATTTATTCATAGCAAAAGTAGATATATGGAATGACATAGAAAGTGGCTACAATGAATCATTTAAAGATCGTTGGGTTGACAGCAGCATGATGATGATTGCATTACATGTCAAAGATGAAGGCGAGGAGGAGATGTGTGTAATGAATGAATGATAAGCTAATAGTGCTTATGACATTTACTCAGGGTTGAAGCCTAACGCCTTGCAGGGATGGGGTGCGAGATAGAGTATACATGGACTTCTCATAATAATTGCAGCGGCATGGTAACGATAGATCGACAACCACCCTGATTCATCTGACTTTGTATCAACGTTCAACAAAGTTCCCCAAGCACCGGCGAACTTGCAGTTGCACTTCTCTCTTTTTCTCCCTTTGAATGATTGCGTTGCCCATGTCGCGAGAAGTGGATACGCCACGACCCATTGTAATAGACCACTTTCTCAAGGAAGCTCTTCAGATTCTAAAGCATGCCAGCATGGCGGTGACAGCACCTGACAGCAACACCACCACCAGTAGTACCAGTACCAACAGCAGCAGCAGCAGCAGCAGTGACCAGGGACATGAGGAGGGCGACAACGACATTGAGGGCGGATCAGTTACTTGGAGGTTGAACTTTACGTCTTCCATGATAACGCTTGACACCAACATTCTAACGATTGCTGGATTGGACAAGGTGATTGAGCAGTTGAGCGTCAATGTGCAGCCAAGGCCTGTAACGAACAGCAGCAGCAACAACACGAGTATCCAAGGACGACGAGGAGGACGACGGCAACGGGGAGAAGCGATCTATGGCGACGTAGATCAGCATGATGTACCAGGCTTCCTACACGCGGTATCCATGGCATTGCATCTATCGTCAGTATTCCCATTACCTAAAGCCGACATGTTCCGTCAATTCAACTCGATGCAGCTGATGCATCAATGCGTACAAGCGTTTGTGATGTGTGACGGAGCCATCTATTTCAACATCCCACAGCTTTTGCAGCAAACTGATAAGGTACTTTCAAATCCATCAGCATCCAAAGAGTACCCGGTTGAAACGCTCCTAGTGCTTAGCATATGCACTGTAATGATTCGACATGTCATGGTTCATAAACGAGGTCATCCAGCGGTTGCCACTGGGCTTATGCAAGCATACTATTCACACGCACGGATCCTCTTGCAAGATTTATTTGATATTCATCATATTTGTGTCATCCAATCCCTGCTGTTGCTATCGCTTTATCCCAAAGGACATGTGGATATGATATCTCCTTCTCGCATCCAATCACCCTTACTTGCTATGACGGTTCGGATGGCGCTAGCGATGAATCTTCATCAATTGGACGCAGATCGACTCTTGGAAGAGCAGCAGCAGCAGCAGCAGCAGCAAGAAGAGAATTCGGAGGATAAGGAAAAGTTGAGACGATTAGCGTGGATGATACTTTGTGCCGATTACTTTGCCGAAAGGAATGAGTCAGGTCAGATGGGGCGAATCAATGTGACAAATTGGCAAGTGGATTTCCCTCGGCCATTATCGGGAGAATCACCCTACACGCAAAGGCGAGTCGAGTATCTATCTCAGTACAGCCGCATCGTTATGCTCCGCAAAATGAATCTCTTTGGATCAGCTTACCGCATTGTACTACGATCACCACGCGCACTCGAATCATCCATGGATGAAATGCTTTTCAAGACGTACATGAATACACCACCCACTTTACAACTCAATCTCGACATTTCACTCATCGACAAGTACACCAAAACCGACATTGAACCATTATTATTACACGCTCTCTACTACGATACATTGATCTCCACCCATATCCCCTTCCTACCAAAGCATCATCTCGCATCCATCGATCGTGAACGACCTACACGTGAAGCATGTGTCTCTGACATTTATCAACGCATATGTCCCCAGCAACGCGTCTTCCTTCCTGATATTGCATCTTTCATCCATGGCAGCACTGTATCATCATCCGACATCATGGACAAGAGCAATAGCAATAGTAGTAGGAGCAGTAGCAATGAAGAAACGCCATCCAAGGACGATATCGAATTCCATAGCATTGTAGGATGTATTGAAGCAGCATCAAACTTGACATTAGTGCTTGAGATACTTTGCAGATTGGATCCTACCGGTTGTCATTGGTCACCCATCTATGGTGGTTTGGTTACGGTGCACTTGTATCATATGCTGGAAATCAATTCTGGAGATCTCAAAGTGAAGCACGTATGTCAAATCAACCTTGTGCGCACAATGCGGATATTGCAGCAGTCTGGTACTGTCTTTGCCGATTCAGCCATGTTGTATTTGGATCGAATATTGCGTCAATGGATCACTGTCAACCATGAAGAACCTACACAGCATCTTCAACGTCGTGTCGCAGAAACTATTCAAGGTCTAAAGAAATGTGCCAAAACACAACTCATGAAGAATAACAACAACCAGCAACAGCATGAACAACCACCATTCAACAATATCAAACTTGAAGAATCAGCATGATCCACACGCCTCCTTTTTTATCTTTTTGCTTTTTTCTAGCTCGTTCATTCCATCATCATCATCTGCTTGATTTCCCAATTATACCCCCAGCTACCCTTCACACATCTTGCTGCATCTGCATTCAACACACTCATTATTTGTAAACAAGGATTTATACATATACTTTGTGTTTATTCATTGTTGTTATGACAACCTGGATTCATTTCTCGGCTCATCATTTCCATCACCATCTGGTTACACATTTTTGCATAGGGGTTCTCTTGCACAGCAATGGTACGTGCAATGGGATTTCCAAATCGAGCTCCTATTGTTTTCCAAGGGGGTTGGAGGGCGGTGTTAGACACACACACATTCCATGTTTCTCACGCTCTCTTCTCCCACACCCTTTCTCATACATACCTTGTTCAAAATCGATACGTGATCCTTCAGAATCTCCCTGACTACGCTTAAGAATAGCACGTTGTGTATATGCCTTGGATAATGTCAGCAATTGGGCAATGCATACACGACTTGCATTTTTTTTCTTTTACCTGACGCAGAATAGAAGGTTGTCCTTTACCCAGAGTCGAAATAACTTTATCCAAATCATTCATAGCAGCTTCATTATTCTTCATCAATCGATGTACTTGTGCTCTAATAAAAGCCATTGATAAGCACACATAGGCCCCTTCACCTGCCTCCTTCCTCCATCGACCCACTTACCGGTTGTTATAGGCTGATGCATAGTCTGGTTCACGTGTGATACATTGATTAAGCACATCCAAAGCATCCTGTAACCGGCCTTCGTTGGCATGGTTGACAGCTTGCTTTTCCAAACCCTGGAGCTCTTTTAACAATTCAGGTGCAAATTCCTTTTCTAAAATCGGATGTTAGAGTATCTTACAATACAAGAATAATAATATGGACATACATACCAGGCTTGTTCTCAACGGCTTGTTGGAGTGATGAAAAAGGTTGACCTTGTGCCTCTAATGATCATAGTCAGTATCATGTTCTGCTGCTGCCGCTGCTGCTCACATCATATACAAGGCACACATACCAGGGTTGAAGATGAATTCCAAAACGGCGTCGTCTGAAATGCTGGTGGTCATGTTGGTATATTTTGTGATGTATGTGCGGGGTAAAGAAAGAAAAAAGAGATGAACAGCTGCAAAAGAAAACGTCGCATCTTGTTTAATAGGTTTCACAGGTCGTGGGAAAAATTGATTGGGTCTCGAGTCCAATTCCCCTTCATGCAGCGGACAATGTAAGGTCACGAGACCATCTATTCTTGTCCTTCCCCCCACACCTACCAGCCACTTTTTAAAGCAATGCTGTTCTAAAACGATTGTATTATGAAGGAATATATATATATAACATTATTGTTTAAGATTACATATGTTGCTTCTTGAGAGTTTCAAGTTCTTGTTCCAAACGCTCACGTTTTTGTCTCTCCATATCCAACATGGCAGCCAAGTCAGAAATCTCCTTTCGTATAGGATCCAGTAGACGTTGCATTTCAGCTTCGAGAGGTGAAATATCACTACCACCACTACCATTGCTACTACTAGGCTGTGGAATGGGTTGAGATGACGATGAAGAAGGAGGTGGAAGCGGCATAGAACGTTTAGGCATGGGCGGTGGCGATTGTGGTTGTATCTCTGATTCAGTTACACTCTTTCGAGGAGGTGGTGATGGTACTGCTGCTGCTCCTGTAGATGTTTGACTCGTAGGTCGAGATCGTGTGGGTGGTACAGCTATTGTTGTTGTTGTTGTCAGTCATTATATACATATACCAAAGCTCTTTTTCCATATAACTTACGTGCACTAGGGGTTTTGGGAGGTCCACCCACCTATAACATAGATGGTCAATATATCACATATATCTAATCCAATATGCATTTACCTTTGGAGGCTTCGCCATGCTTGAAACGGATGTTCGATGATCACTGCTAGTAGGGCCTTCAGGACGAGGTGGTGCACCTGGTGTTGGAACAGGTCTTGAAGGACGTGTAGGATGCTCTGGTGACTGTATCGATGATTGATCTTGTTTAGCTGCAATAGGTGGCAAATCAGGCGAAACAAGAGGAATAGAAGGCTGTCGTTTGTGAGTCCTTTTAGGTGGTTCAATAGGAGCAGCAGCAGCAGCAACATTGCCAGATGAAGGAGGTCGTCTTGTTGGTAGGGGAGGAGATGTCACGGGGCGTGGTGGAGGTGGCTCAGTGCTTGTTGATGAAGCAGATGTACGATTGGTTAAAAGCGTTGTAGGTCGGGTTGCCACAGGAACAGGTGGTGGACGTGCCATAGAAGAAGGTGATGTCACTGATTCACTACTACGACTTGAAGATGTGGATGGCTCGGTTTTAATGGTGGGTGGTCGAGTACGACGAGGTGGTGGGCGTTGCTGCTCTTCCAAGATTTGAACAAAGTTTGATGGGAATACGCCACTAGCGCCCGACTCATTGCTGCCCTTCCACCATCCTTGATCGTCAAGCTTTTCAATGATCGTCACATATTCACCACGCATCAGCTTGAGCTCATCTATGATCAATGTGATTAATGGATAATGCGAAAAAAGAATATCTTAAGCTTACCATCATTTTGTGGTTCATATTCATGTAACACCATGCCTATCAATTAACACATGATGAGAAGGTTGTGTGTGTGGTGATGTATTGTAGTACAATATTACCTTTTACTTGAGTAGAAGTTGTCGGCCCGTGATCCGAAGGCGATTGAGTAGTATGCTACGATAATCAACGTGATGGTCAGATGCATCCATCATAAAGAGTTGTTGTGGATCATCAGCAGACTACTACTACTTACCGGTGATGTCGTCGTGTCTTCATCAGCACTTTTGGGAGCCTTTTTACGTAAACCCATACCACCAGCAGCACCAGCAAGGATACTGCCAATTCCACCTTGCTTAACACCGTAAGCAGCAAGTTTGAATGAATCTATCCAGATAGTCAATATACAGCGCTCCCAAATGAATCACAAAGTATTACTTACTCCTGTTACTCGTTGATGTCTCAGCCTCTTCCATTGTTTCCGTGCTATCGATTATCTTCACATGCTGAATATGAAAAAAAAAAAACGATAACGTGATGATGGGTGAGTGTGTGTGTGTGTGTGTATGATCGTCTTGGAAAAATATAACACTTACGTCTGCAGGAAATAACCCCACTTTTCCGTTGAGGCCGCCTTTCCACAATCCGTCGCCAATCGATTGGTCGAGTACAGTAATAACGCCGTTTTTCCATAGTGCAAGCTGGTCAGGACCTTGAGGCTCATAGTCATTCACGATTCTCGCAAGCACAGGTCCTAGCAAGATGAACGATATCAACATCCCCATATCCATGCATGATTGTCACTATTCCATTACCTTCTGCCACAGTAGATAAAGCAGTACCAGTTGCCTTTACAAGAAACTGAATAAAAGATGTCCGTGAGAATCATGCATATGTGTATAGCGAGTCCAATGTATACGCACGTTGCTTGGTACTAGACCTTGCTTTCCAGTAGCAGTATCCTCCACTGTCCACCAGTCGTTATTGTCTGCGTTGAGTACTCGAAGTGTGTCACCAGGCTTTAGGTTCAGCTCATCGTCTTGCTGCGCTTCGTAAGCGTGCTTTGCTTGAAACAGCGAGTCTACATTCACACGCATTAGGAGCCGATAGGTGGTCATTGGAATGAGGAGTGTGTGTCTTACCATGCATTGCTGTGTGAATAAACGTGTACTAATGGCTAGTTGCAAAGGCGCTTGGGGGAGAAAGTGTAGAAAAACGCGCAAAAAGGGTTGCCGAGAGCTTACCGTTGAACAAAAGAAAACTATAAGTCCGAAACTCTAAAGAACGGTTACCGGGCTAACCATTCTGGCGACACACAGTTATGCAGCCGTGATTGTACGAAAACAATGAACAATGTCATTTTATTATGTCCCAATATTGACTTGTATATACGGTATTAGATATCCATTGGAAGCTATCATCAAAAAATGAGCCTCTCTCTCTCTACCAAACATCCCATGCAATATTAATTACCTTTTCATCATAGCACCAGACACGGACGGTTTGATCATCACTACAGCTAGCGAGTAAACCTTGCTTTGCGTTCCACGCTGCTTCATATACAACGCCCGAATGACCACGGAGCTTTTGTAACACTTCGCCCGTATCTTGATCCCAAATGTAGACAACCCCATCCTAATACACCCATCCCATTAGTATCAGGTGGCCTGTGCACACCCATCCCATGCAATCCAAAAACTTACTTCTGATCCACCCACAATAAGGCTGTTATCTGCAAAACATGATCGAATAAAGTTCTTGGATGTGTTTTGATGTCCTTTAAGCTTCTGGATGGGTCGTACCTAATGCAATGGGTCAGCTCAATGTGACCCCACTCACGCAGTAGTAGTAGTAGTATCTTACCATGCGGACATCCCATAGTCGATTTGAATTATCCTTGGAGCTACTGAGAAGATAGGTCCCACTTGAATTCATTTCCACAGAAGTCACTTCACCAAGATGCGAAGAAATGGTGCGAATACAAAGGCCAGATACAATGTCCCAAAACTTGATGGTATTGTCCTTGGAGCTACATTCAATGTGTCAGTTGTATACACACACCAATGACCCTTTAAACATTTGCATTACCCGCTGACAACCAGGTTGCCCAAAGGATTGAAAATAGTCTTGGTCACTGCGAGTTGATGGCCTTGGAAGGTCTTGATCACGGCACCCGTGTTGATATCATAGAGCCGCACACTTTTATCATAACCACCTGTCACAATATAATCCTATATACTTTTGTCAGATAGAGTTCCATTTAGCGTGAATTCTCCCCTTTACCTGATGTGGATGGTACCGAGCTGAATAAACATCACCAGAATGGCCAGTCAATGTAGTAGCACATTGGGGCAAGGAGTCTCTGAGGTTCCACACCTAAAGGTGGAATGTGAATCATCAAAGCACAAATGATCTCATCCATCATCACCAACCAACCAACCTTGACAGTGCCATCACCACTGGCGCTTGCTACAAAATCACCTTGCGTGGTCGTTGACACATCCCATATCCGTGACGTATGTCCTTCTAATATAGCGTGGCATTCGCCGGTCTCGGTGCCCCATATCCGCAATGTATTATCGCTATGTATCATAGCATGAATATAAAGTGTTCCATTCTTTCATAGAATGCTTGCTTACCTTGACCCGGATACAATCTCTTGTCCTTCCTCACCAATGAATTCCACACACTTGACATTCCTTCTGTGACCTGATAGGATATTGGCGGTTGCATTGGGGATCACAAAGCTTGTGTAGTTTTCAAGAAGGCTAACAAAAAGAGTCAATCAGCACACGAAACGCTTGGACAATGTAGAGCAACATACGAGTGAACTGCAGGGGCGACCTTGGGATGGTACCGAGAAAACTCAATCTGATATGCCACAGCTTGTCGGAGGAGTGTCAGTAATCGGCTAGGTGGGATATAACGGCTACCTATAGAGTTCATGTAGATGAGAATAGAGGTTGGAGAGTCGACTTTTTCATTCATACCATTGCGGTCGGCGGTTTCAAAATCAAGCATGCTTTGTAATTGATCCACGAGATTTTCTCTATGTAGCCACGGTTAGCGATAGTGTATCCCTAGAGACCATTACAATATCCTATTACCTAGCACCCATGATGCCTTCCCAATTCTTGAAACTTGGGGCTTCGTGGATTGATTTGGCAGTTAATAAATAACATAGGTCCTTGAATTCATTGGGTCTCGTTTGTAGATGCTCCAAGGGCTTCAGCCGCTTATTTAAAAAGGTAAAGGCCTGTAGTGTAAAGGAAACTATAAGAGGAGGCACGCGTTTATCACCACCGACCCTACCTTTTGAACCTCTCTCCTTTCAATATATTCGAGGTACTGTTGCTTGTAGATGGAATATAAAAATGAACGATGATTCTTGACGAGTGGTTTGGTGCACAGTTTCTCGACTTCTTGCCAATCCCCGTCTAAGATCGGAACATCAGAATCATCATGCTGCGTTTCTCTTGGCAACCGCCTCCCCTCCCCATATCTCATATGTTACCAAGGATCGCTTTTTTGAGTCTCTTGACTTCAATCGTCCGTTCCTCACGCTCCTTCCATTTAACATTGGTCTCGTCGTAAAGAACTGCTTGTGACGCGTGGAAGCCTTCATCTGCCAGGTATTGCATAATAATCCCGAGGATATCCTAAGCATGTCGTTTACTAAGGCTGCTCCATCCAAACACGCTTATCGCTGTCCTCTTTACCTCCTTGATTCGAGGATCGTTGGCATTGAAAATATCTTCGGTGGGTCGTACATAGGAAGAATGCATGCCCATGTGCTGTGAGCTAGCTGCCAACCTTTGAATAAAGCAATGAATGAATGAATGAGCATGACTCCTTGCAAGGTGTTGTTCATTGTGTGCGTGTGCGTGTTGCGTACCTCCTTCGTCGTCGTGCTGCAGTTGAATGAGATACACTGCTTCTATTCCAGAATGGCGATGGTGGGTCGTCTTGGGCCTTCAAGTTGGGAGAATCGTCATTGCCGCTGCCGTCCGCATCATTGATAACCAGATCGCTCAGCATATGGGTTGTGTCGCGTAATAACGTCGATGCTGGTGGATCGCCTGAGCTCATTCTGGCAAAAAGTGAAAGAGAAACGGTCGTCGGATACTGAATAAAGTGGGCGGGCTACCTTTCTTTTCTATGGCTACTCGCATGATCTCGTATCCAGGAGCCCCACCTAAGTTTGTATATGTCACGGAATCTTTTCTTGATCATGAAACCTATTGCAAAGCCAAATATATTCATTACTACAATGAGTTAAATGTACATTTCGGATGATAATAGAAGCATCTTTGTATTACTTTTGAGCATTGATGGTTTCAGGGGATCATGTATACCACGCAACAGATCATGTGTATTAATGATTCGTTTTTTATTCCGTTGAGGATGTGTGTATGTTATATCTGCGCGTGTGGATGTAATGGGAATCTTGGAAGCTATTGCAAAAGACAGATAGATGATACAAAAAAGTGGTATGTTGTTGTTGTGATGGTGGCGGGAACGATGATGGATTGTTGAAAGGGCGAAGAATGTTATGATGAAGATGATGATGATGAAGATGGTGATGCAATAGCAGCAGCAGCGATGGTGGTATTGGCTACTTCCACTTTACCCTCAGGATCTTCAATTTGAATACTCGGGACAGGCGACTCAGATCGGCAGCTGCTAGATGTAGAAGACTGACGACTTGCAAGTACAGCAGTAGCAGTAGCAGTACCGTTTTGCTTTCGTTGTTGTTGTCGTAGCTCCCGCATGCAATCCTGACGAACGGCTTGGAAGGCATTCAAATAGGTTACCAGCATATGATCCTCGAGACATGTCTTTGAAATGAGCATTTCTTTGGATAATTGGGGCGATCCTTTGTGAAGAGTGAATAGGTTGGTATTATCATTGGTGTCGTCGATCGAGTTATTCCTTGGACGTCCATTGCCATTCGCCTTTGATGTCGATAATGCTGGTTCGGAGTGACACACTGGCATATCATCCAACAAAGAAAAGGTACGTCGCGATGATGATGCTTTGCTGCTTTCCTCTCTTGCTGATGATGGGCTCCTCTTCGGCACTGCGTCATCGGTTGTGGAAGCTCGTCTCTTTTTGCTGCCTTCAGTGGGCTGTCGATGAAATTGGTATACTTGGCCAGGGATGTAAAGTAATGGATAACGAGGTTCATTCGAATAAAATATCTCTTGACGTCGGGTCTCAATGATATCAAAACATGCCTTGCGTGCTTTAGTGTCCGAGTTGATCTTGCTACTGCCACCGAGACCATCGACCGAGATCATTGTATCCATAATCAGCTCTTTGGAACAGCTTGCCGTGCCATAAGATAATCGTGCCACCAAATCATCTTGACATACAAAGCTGTCAATGTATTCGGAATACTTTTCGCTTAAATCCAATGATACGGATGCCACCGGCGCGTAACTGTAACAATGTACTTGAAAATTGGGGTTGTCGGATAACCGTCTCAGCTCATCAATATGATCAGCAACCATCATTGTGATTAAGGCAGCAGTACCAGCACCCAATGAATGTCCCGTAATGATAAATGATGAAATAGGGCGTGTCTCTGATTTGCAGTTCTCGTGGATATAATGAAAGATCTGTGGGATGATGCGGGTAAAGAACCATTGTGCTGACGCCAGCATGCCTGCATGAACAAGTCCACCTTTCCATGGCCGATATTCGCACACAAGATCGGTAATGCAATCGTATAAACTCCACGTGCCACGGATACCAAGGACAATGGCTTCGTAACCACGATCAATGGACACGAAATAACTCGGCTGAAATACTGCTCCCTTGCGTAGACCATATTCGTATCCCAAAAGGTCTTCTTGAGGTATCTTGAGATACCGCACAATGGCTTCCTTATTGGATCGCGTCTTCATGACATCTATATAGAAGTGTTATTCATCCTGCTGAGATCACCCAATGTGTTTTCATGACTTACCTTTCAAGTATTTTGCATAATCGCCAAGATACGAGAGACCTCTCCAACCCTACAAAACATCATGTTGTGTGTCAGATGAGAGTGCATCCACTTTTAAGATGATCCGTTGACTTACATAGGCGATAATAGCATGTCCCAAAAAGTAGTTTGCTTTGTCTAGGAATCTAAGATCCGATACTTTTTCTGCAGGAGGTGGTCTAGACTCATAGGAGCATAGTTTAATATAAAATCGCTAGCCAAAGTTACGTTACGAGCTTACCTTGGTATATCAGCGTAGAAATTTTGCAAGAGTGAAAGACACGAGAGCAGCTGAATTCCTGTGATTCTGAAACCTTGACCCTATAAAGGTGATGAGATGGTTAGTTATAGGAAGCATCAATAAGGAGGGAGGGAGGATACGTTACAAAACCGGTAAAGATCTTGACAACAGCACGGACCAAGATTCGAGTTTGCGGACTGACAACAAAGCCGATCATCCGGTCTAGACTTGGATGAGCAAGCGCCACCTCTTCGAATGATTCGTTGATCCATCGAAATGCAAAGTTCTTGTCTCCAAAGTTATGACTTCTGATACTCGATTCTGAATTCTTGCGCTTGACACTACGTCGTCGCCTATTTTCCATGTCGGATCTCGAGAAGCCATATCCACCATCCGCTCCTGTCGTCGTGCTGCTGGTATCCAATCTTCGGGTACTTTCTGTGCGACGAGCCAACTTGTTGTACAACTGCTTCCGAAAGACCAAATCAATGGATGATTGTCGTCCAATCGTTCCAATACTTGGTTTGTTGGGAGGTGGGGCCAAAGATCGTGACGATGGAATTGCTGATGGATCATCCACAAGAACAAGATTAGGTTCAACCGCATCATGAAAATCCTCCATTTCTGATGATGATTTTTCTGTTGTATCATTGTCGTGTTGATCATCGTCGCTGCTGTTACTACCACGACTGCTACTACTGCTGCTACTGCTGCTGCTGCCATGGACACGGCCTGCTGACGTTGTCGTTTCACCGCTGCTACTCATAGTCGTATTATGTGTTCCTACACTGCTCAAGGTGACCATGCTGTTGCCGCTATTCCTGCTTTTGCCACTTTGGGATGAAGCCAGTGTGCTACGATCCATAAAGCTGCTGACTATACTGTGCGTATCAGCATCCTTGTATACTGGAGAGAGCGTATCATGCATGTCGGGAGGCTTTTGATAAGAGTAGCGTACTCGTACTTGCACAGAGCCGATCAAGGGTGTCATTGAGTGTTTGCGATGGCTTGGATGCTGTTCTCGATAACTTGCTTGTTCTTGGGTGCGAAATCGAGGGATATGTGATTTGAGAAAGTTGTGTGGCAGCTGAATATGGGCGGGTAGATAACGACGAGTGTGATATTCATACATCGGAATGAACCTAATATAAACAACAACAACAACAACATTAGATAAAGGTACTTGTAAACTACTCCTCTCTCACCCCAACAACAACAACATACGTAAGGAAAACATCATCTCGATTGTTGAGTTGCAAGAGTCTCAGCTTCGCTTTGCCAATATGACGAGTTTTGGAACGCCATCCATTGCGTCTGTCAAAGAGATCAAGCTAAGATTGATATTATCGTAACACAAGAGTGAGAAATCCAATATGGGAAATGGAGGGCCGCTATGCGTTTTACCTCAATTGTGTCAAACAGCTGATTATGGAAGGATATCGTAAACAGGAACCCCTCGTTCCAGTCTCCATGCGACGCCTTGGAACATGATGAAAAATATCGCTGTGGTCCCATCCTTAAACGCACAAAGGGTCGCTTCACCTTGACATCAGATCGCACATTGAGCAAATCAATCTAAAATGTGATATAATATAAGAAACAGGTTACATATATAGCATTTACACGTACTTGTAGTTTGCCTGGTGGTAGGGCGTTTATTTGTAAAGCTTCACGACGGGCCCATTCAGTGCGTAGTTCTCTCATATCTGGTAATGATAAACGTCTAGAGGGGAGCGTGGAATGACCCTTGCTATCCGGTGCATGCTGAGGAACAGGTCTTGGTGAGGAGGGATTGGTGGCATGGTGGTGGTGGTGGTGGTGGTGGTGGTCATGGGCAACCGTAGTTGACGATCGAGCCGGTGGCGGTGTAGCCAATGAAGTCGCGACCATGGTGTTGTGCTGCTCGCGTTAGTTGCTAGAGAGAGCAATGCTGAACAAGGCAACGATAACGACGACAACAAAGTAGTGTGCAAAACGGGAAAAAGAAGTGTTCAATAAAGCACAAAGCGGGAACAAGAGCTAAAGAGGCAAGCAATCACCCTGATTTCTCTCAATGGATGTAGCCACGTGCCTACAGGATCGGCGTCAACGTCCGAAAGGCGGAGCCTAGATGATGTCGTCTTCCTGCATAAACGAAGAGGGGGGAGAGAGAGGGGAGCAGCAGAGATATATGATAATACCCTTCACATTGCCATTTCATCTCTCTTGAGTGTATGTAATATCAATAAAGGTACAGCCATTATTACATGGAGAATGAATGTTCATCAGTGTTATAGTAGTAGAGTATCCTCTTTCATGCAAAATTATTATACAGTGCACTGTAGAAACCTAAGAAATACCATGATCTGCGACTGAATACATATAAAGAACGAAAGAATGAATGAATGACATTATCCCTCCTTCTCCTTTTAATCCCTAAAACGCCCTATACATTTATTGATGATAAGGTTCATCATCATCGTCATCACAATCAATATTTCCCTTAGTTCTGATTGACATTGCCAAGATCCTTGCATGCTTGTTGCACACGAGCAATCATTGTCTTTTCGGCCTCACGAATAAACACACGTGGATCATAGTACTTCTTGTTGGGTTTGTTTGGTCCTTCAGGATTACCCACCTGAGTTTGAAGATAATCCTTTTTGGCTTGATAATAATCCTTGAGACCCACCCAATAAGCCCATTGAGTATCGGTATCGACATTCATTTTGACAACGCCATTGTTGACTGCAGTAGCAATTTCTTGTTCAGTCGAGCCTGAGCCACCATGGAAGACAAAGAATACTGGCTTGTCATTGTCAGTCTTGAGCTGTTCTTTGACATAGGCTTGATGCTTTGCCAATAATTCTGGATGCAGCTTGACATTGCCTGGAGCATAGACACCATGCACGTTACCGAAAGCAGCCGCAATCGAAAATAGATCAGTCACTTCGCTGAATGCCTTGTAGATATCCCAGATATCTTCAGGTTGGGTGTAAAGTGAAGCATTGTCCACACTTTCATTGTTCACACCATCCTCTTCACCACCCGTAATACCAATCTCCATTTCCAATAAGCATCCCATAGGTGCCATACGCTTCAAATACTTGAGACAAATTTCAATATTCTCTTCCTTGGGTTCCTCCGATAAATCGAGCATGTGCGATGAGAACAGGGGTTCACCGTTGGCCTTGAAGTATTCCTCGTCCGCTGCCAGCATGCCTATTATTATCCCATAAATAGGATAGGATGGTATATGATTAGCTTGCTTTAAAAGAAAACCACATCATCTTGTAAAACCACGTTACCATCGAACCATGGAAGCAATTTCTTGGCACAATGGTCAGAGTGGATGACAACAGGGATACCATACGCCTTGGCCACTGTACGCACATACTGCAAAAAAGGTTTTAGTAACAGCATCCTAATTATGCAGGGCGTCGTGGTGACAGAAAAAAGGGAATATCCACGATGGGTTTGTGGGGTCACAATAATGTATATACCTGTGCACCAGCAACAGCACCAATAACGGATGCTTCTTGATTCTTGTTGCTTAAACCTTTGCCAGCAACAAAGGCGGAACCACCATTTGAGAACTGAATAATGATCGGCGACTTGATATCACGAGCTGCTTCAAGAGCCGCATTGATCGTGCTACCATCAATAGAAAAAAGCGGGGTCAGCGATCATACCATCACCATCATCATCGTCAACAACAATCCCTTTTCTTTCTTTCTCCTTTGACATTATCCTTTCGCCACCTTCAAGCCATCCTCCTCCTTGTCTATTCTCCTCCCATTCTTCCTCCCACCTCCTTCTTTTCCTTACCTTGTTGAAGTGCAGTTGATGGCTGGGATGGCAAACTTGTGCTCTCGAGCTAAAAAGGTGTATGTAATCAGCCAAAGCGTGCTCGCCATTCTGTGAAACCAAACCACCCCACCCATTACCATATTGGAAAAGCTTGCGTAGATTGTCACCAGTGACAACGCCAGCGGGAACAATATCGAGTACGCCCATGTTGGAAAACAATAATCAATGAAAGGAAAAGAGAAAAAAAAGAAGCGTTTCTTTTGTGTTTATACAAGAGAGTACGTGTTTAATGTCTGTAAACAAAGGGTGTTTCCATGGAAAAAACATATTTGTTTGGATCATGCATCATTGTGTCCTTGAGTATTTTATCATGCGTCATCATCCACCCACACATCTATTTGTTGGATGTTGACCGTGGAATGATCGAGAGGCAGCTGCCGAGGTTAGCTTAATATGTCTCGGGCGATGTCTTATTCGAGGCTCGTTAGTCTTCGATATTTTTCCGCCGCTTTCTTTTCTTTTTTCCAGACACAACACAGCACAATGAGCAAAGAAGACGTCAACAACGCATCTGCCATGGAGACACAGCAGCCATCTGCATCAGCATGTGCAGAAAAAGGTTCGCAGAGTATGCCCTGTAATGACTCAAAAGCTGATCTTTCTTGCCAGTCGTCCGACGAGGCTGGTGCTGATGAGAAGACAACCACAGTGGGTATTACGAATACTGCTCTTTGTTCTTTCGATATGTGTAACACTGATCCGTTTCATCAGTCTACAGCAAACAATGATCCCTCTCAGGGTACACCGATAGATTCATCTAAAGAGGGTGCAGCAGGAACAACCAGTACTAGCAAGGACAACCATGATACAGCATCATCATCATCATGGACAGCAGTATGGGATCCTACGTCACAAGCCTATTATTGGTGGAATATGATCACGTATGAGACAACATGGGAGAATCCATATGAGAAGAAGGAGGATAACAAAGAGCTGGATGCATCATCTCAACAGGAGGAGGTTTACAACAGCAACACTACTTTTCCTTATGCGACCGCACCTTATCCAGTGGATTCAACAAATGTACCTTCCAATCTCGTGGATCATTCATACACCTATCAAGCTTATTTCAACAAACGAACCGGCAAATTTCAAATGGCAAGTGATGTTGATCGTTTGAATCCAGAGCGAATGTCGATTGAAAACAGGGCAAAACGACAAATGCAGTATTATTTTGACGTGGATGCCTACACTGAGCAACGAAATAGAGAACGAGCAGCAGGGATCCCTGGCAAGGTTACCAAGCGCCATTTGACGAAAAAGGACATTGAACGATTCAAAAGGGCAAAACAAGAAAAGAGAATGAAACGAGCTCGTGAATGGCTGTGTGATTGATGTTATCTATATCCAATAAACTTACATTCAATTATACAATATACTTTTCTCTCTCGCTAAAATGTAGTTTGTAAATGTTGTCAATAAAACCATCAGTCGTAAAATGAAGTATCCTGGTTTTCACTTGAGGAGCGTGCAATTCATTATCTGGGAATATCATGGCAACCACAGCCTAAGATTCCCCATGGTAACCAAGCCTGGATGGAGGATCCTACTATGCCTGAACCTGTATGTCCCCCATACCAATATTGGAGAACGTGATAACCCGTGTATAAGAATCCATTGTTATTGTCATCATGGGTACCTTTTTCATTGAATGCTTGTGCATTATAATGCATTTGTGCAGCAACCTGTCAAGGGCACGTATGTGTAACCATCACATGCCATTTTACTCAGTTCTCCAATTGTGCTCTTGACACCATCCATTAAGAAGCAGCTCCACCACCCCATACGTAAAATATAAGGGTAACTGGTTCTCAAACTTCTCATATTGAAGCATGGAGTCTTTATTAGAACAAAGCTGATCAGCATGCTCGAGAGTATCTTGTGTGAAAGTTTCAAGTTGAAGCTGGGCAATCTCGGAGCCAAGGGCCGTCCAACCTACCTAATGTTCTCTTTCACCAGCTTTGCGTTCATTATTCTCATAATGAAGCATACGATTTCTAAATGAATGAAGTTGATCAGCATGTCCCAGTGAACCTTCTTACCAAGTTTCAAGTTCGAGGTGGGGAATCCCAAGGAAATGTATACTGTCTGGCTTTTTCATGCATCCGGACGGGTACCCAATTTCCGCCGGTCATAGTAAACCTCTCATTACACCCTCCCATTCAGAATTTTCATTATGAAGCATGGGCTATTTATTAGAACAAAGTTGTTCAGCGTGTCCAAGAGTATCTTGTGTGCAAGTTTGAGGTTTGTGAGAGGCAATCTCAAGATCATGGGCCGTCACCACCATGTATATACACTCGTTCGTTCATTGTCGGACGCACCCATTTTAATTCTCACAATGAAGCCTGCGACTTTTATTTGAATGGAGTTGATCAGCATGTAGAAGCCCACGGCCTGACCAAGTTTCATGATGGAGGTGGACAACGGCGGGGGGGTGCACTATACACCCTACTTGCGTTCTGTCCGTCCGTCGTACCTCCTAAATTTGGGCTGCCCGATTCATAAAACATCATAATGAAACTTGCGATTTTTAAATGAATGAAGTTGATCAGCATGACTCAGCGAACTTGCTTACCAAGTTTCATGTTCAAGGAGGGCAATCCCAAGATAATACATACTAAATGGCATTTCAATAAATCCGGGCGGGGTACGGAATTTCGGCCATCAAAGTAAACCCCACATTACATCCTCCCTTTCGAAATCTTTGAATGAAGTGTGGGTTCTTTATTAAGACAAAGTTGATCAGCATGTCCTAGAGCATACTCTGTGAAAGTTTCAGGTTCGAGAGAGGCAATCAAGATCATGGATCAATTTTATAGTGTGCAGGCAGTGCCTGGTCTATTTAATTTTCACCTCTTCCGCTCTCGGCCTCTTGCCTCTTCCTCCTCCCATTCTCAACGGTTGCCCTCATTCAAGTACAACTACAACCTGCGAACGATTGCCTTGCTTCCAATCCACCATGTCAATCCTGCAGCTTCCTTGACCCGATTGTCTTTAACTGAATGCCAAGCTCATGGCGTGTATACCCCAATACAACACCCGCGTTTCTTGACAATGCTACACCTCCTCTTGTACACTCTTCCACCACAATCAAACGCAACAGCATTCGTTACAGAAGCTGCCATTGGCGAAGCCTCCATTGTCACAAGTTACTTGCAGCAACCTGTCTTGCAGCCGTTTTACATGGACAGCAGATAGCCATTGTATAGAAACAGCTTTATTTACGCGTCCTAACTTGCTTCAAGACATACGGATTCCTATGGATGAATCCATATCAACCATCAACTACTACTACGCAATGCAAGCATTCTTCACATGGTTGATCTGCGGTGAGAGCTACCAAGCAAATGATAGACCGACTGCCGGATGGAAAAGAAAGTACGTCAGCAAGCGATCTCAGGAATTCCTTCTATCAACATGTTGGATCTGCAATGGTTATGGATAAGAGCATGGATGCAATCAAGCACAGTGATGGGTGATCCTAAAATGTCGCTTTGGTTACATGGCACGTTCTCAAGGCAAAGGATGGACCGATGTTATGTGGATACGGCTGAGAGTGACCATGATGGATTGGATGCCATGGACGAGAGGGCTTGTATCTTTGACGAAAGGTGTTTTACAGCCATGGATGCCCTTGGGACACTCAAATCAATGCATGCTGCAGCTATTGTATACTCGTGGATCAAGATGCTTATGACGGCAGCAACCAAGAATACAATCGCACAACGATACCTGCTGATTCTGTGTAATCCATCTGGGATACAAAGAAAGGATAGAAGTTTGAAGGTCGGAAAACGAGATTGGATAGTCAACATCATTGTATCTAGATCCTTTTTTCCCTTGTCATATTTCATTTGTTATTAAAGCTTACTTGTTCATGTGTTCCATACACGATAGACAGTAGTATTCTCAGGATTGTACGCAGGCTTAAATAGACGCTTGTATTTTCAAAGATAATAAACCCATAGTAACTGTATCAGACAATAATGCTAGTTACAGTAAGCTTGGTCCATTGTAAAGCTCCAAGTCACTGCGTTTCAGAAAAAGTGAGGTCAGATACAATGTGGCACGAGTACCTAATGACAACTTTCAGCATGTGCTACCTTGTTGTTGTATGTGCAGCCTTATATTCGAACGAGCCCTGGAGCCAAGCAATACCATTACCCCTCATACCCGGATGCAGTTATCATATTTGACTTGTTCACTATACCATGATCAACTTGAAAGAAGTACCATTCGCTCTATCATAGCCGGATCTTACTATAGGCGTATAGGGGCAAATATCCATCATGCACGCTCTACCAATAAGATCCACCTTTCAGTTTGGCTAGTTACACAATCACATCCTCCTGCATCTTTAGCTCTAAGGTGAGTGAGGCAATTGACAATAAACAAAGACCTCCTGTCATATAGCATCAGGCTTATAGCATATGTAAAACATAAAATCACTCGTATCTCTAAACTTTACAAGCGTCTATTTAAACATGTATACAATCAGTTATTGGCACTACCCATCGTCTAATCAACATATGTATGAACAATGAAGCTTTAATGAATGTAATATGACAGAAGGAACAAGAGCGTCTCGATACAATGATGTGGGTATAATCCAATCTCCCCTTCCGGCCTTCAAATTTTTATCCTTCCTTTCCTTCCAGATGCCAACCAGTGGATCACAAAGAATCAGCAGGTGTCGTTGTGTCATTGTATTCTTGGTTGCTGCCGTCATAGCATCTTCATCCATGATTGTAAAAGTAGCTGTTGCATGGCATGGACTTGAACGTTGCAGTATCATCCATGGTGGTAAATCCTCTCTTGTCAAAGATATAAGCCCTCGTTTCCATGCCATCCAATTCATCCAATCCATCATCATCCTCAGCTGTATCCACGTGTTCGTTACTGCTGACGACGAGCCAAGTAGCCAAAGCAACATTCCAGGATTCCACATTACTGCACTTGATTGCATCCATCCATTCATCCATAACCGTTGGGAGTTCAATAAGAAAGAGCCTCTGTGATCGCTGCTGATATGCTTCCTTTTCCATCCGAGTGTTGGTCTCTCTCTTTCTTGGTCATTTTCAGTGCAGCTCAACAAGGCAAAGAGTGCTTGCATTGCGGGATACTTGATAGCTGATACGGGACCATCCATTAGAAGTCGTATGCATCATTGCAAGTTGCCACACGTAAATAAAGCTGCTTTTATACAATGGCTATCAGCTGTCCACGTGAAGAGGCCGCAAGTAACTTGAGACAATGGAGGCCTTGCTAATGGCAGCTGCTGTTACGGGATGGTTGTGGCAGAGGAGCGTGTTGTAGTAGTAGAGTGACAAGATTGTGAACGCTGCTTGAGACAATAAAGTCATTGCTAACAGTAACTGCTGGAATGAATGCTGTTTCGTTTGATTGTGGTTATTGGAGTGTGCAAGACAGTGTGTGCTTTCAAGAAAGGCGTGTGCTGAAGTGGGGTGCACACGCCATGAGCTTGCCATTCAGCTCAAGACAGTCGGATCAAGATACTCGTAGCATTGACATGGTGGATAGGAAGCAAGACAATCGTTCGCAGGTTGTAGTTGTACTTGAATGGGGGCAACAGTTGAGAATGGGAGGAGGAAGAGGCAAGAAGCCCAGAGTGGAAGAAGTGGAAATTAAATAAATCAGGCACTGCCTGCACACTGTAAAATTGATCCATAACCTTGATTGCCTCTCTCGAACCTGAAACTTTCACACAAAGTGCTCTAGGCCATACTGAACAACTTTGTCTTAATAAAGAACCCACTCTTCATTTGAAAATTTCGAAAAGTAGAGCATAATGTGGGGTTTACTATGATGGGCGGTAATTGGGAAAGCGCCGGATTTATGGAAAAGTCAATTACTATGTAGTTTCTTGGGATTCCCCATTTCGCACTTGAAACTTGGTCAGACGGTACTCTCGCACATGCTGATCAACTCCATTCATTTAAAAACCGCATGGTTCATTATGAACATTTTGAATGCCGGCCAGCCCAAATGTAAGAGAAAAGTAGAGTAGACGCTCCTGCTCCCCGAGATTGCCCACCTCAAACCTGAAACTTTCACACAACATTCTTTCGACCACGCCGAGCAATTTCGTTCTCATAAAGTGCCCAGAGTTCATTATGAAAATCTTGAATGTAGGAGAGACGACGAAGGGATGGTAACATAAATAGGGTGTACGGCCGTGCGCGCCGATATTGCTGGTGGGGACGTCGAAACTTGGCCAGGAGGTGCTCTCGGTCATGCTGATCAATATCGTTCTCATAACGCCTCTACAAATCATTATGGAAATTTGGAGTTACAGGCACCTTTATGTTTTACATATGCTGTAAGCGTGATGCTATATGACAAGTGGTCTTTGTTCATTGTCAAGTAGGTGGACCCCGATAGAGCCGAAGATGCAGACGGACTTCTTTGTGCAACACAGCTCATTTGCATGATACTTCACAATGAACAAACACCACTTGTCATATAGCATCACACTTACAGTATATGTAAAAACATAAAGATGTCTGTATCTCTAAACTTTACAATGAAGCGTGGGGTCTTCAATCGAACAAAGTTGCTCGTCGGGGTGAAGCGCACCTTGGGTGCAAGTTTCACGATCGCCGTGGCCGATCCCAGATTTCGCAATGTCAAAACCAGCCTCGTCGAAAAAAAAATTCAAGAGGTCGACTTGGTTCACTTTGGCTAGTGGTGACATTGGGTGAATGTGAGATTGGCCACGACGATCGTGAAACTTCTACACAAGGTGCGCTTCACCCCACCGCGCAACTTTGTTCGATTGTAGACCCCACGTTTCATTGTAGAATTTTTAGTTATGGGCATCTTTGTGTTTTATATATGCTGTAAGCGTGATCCTATATGTTAGGTGGTGTTTGTTCATTGTCAAGTAGGTCGACGATGATAGAGCGGAAGATGCAGAGGGGCGTGTCTGTGTAACACAGCTCATTTGCATGATACTTCAAAATGAACAAACACCTCTCTTCATATAGCATCACGCTTACAGCATATGTAAAACACAAAGGTGCCTGTATCTCTAAACTTTACAATGAAACGTGGGGTCTGCAATCGAAGAAAGTTGCTCGTCGTGGTGGAGCGCACCTTGTGTAGAAGTTTCACGATCGTCGTGGCCATTCTCACATTCACCCAATGTCACCACCAGCCAAAGTTGATCAGGTCGACCTCTTGAATTTTTTTCGACGAGGCTGGTGGTGACATTGGGTGAATCTGAGATCGGCCACGGCGATCGTGAAACTTGCACCCAAGGTGCGCTCCACCCCGACGAGCAACTTTGTTCGATTGAAGACCCCGCGTTTCATTGTAAAGTTTAGAGATACAGGCACCTTTGTGTTTTACATATGCTGTAAGCGTGGTGCTATATGAAAAGTGGTCTTTGTTCATTGTCAAGGAACTAGAGCATGATAGAGCAAAAGATACGAGGGGTCGCGTTTGTGTAATTCAGGCTATCATGCAACTCAAAAGGGCAATGCATGCTACTCGTAGACTATTTAGTAATACTTCATAAATTGGCATCTGATAGTGACTTCCTCCCATTCCTGGCTGTTATGCAATCCACTGCATTGGAACGATGCTCCTGCTCCAGACATGCATGTCCATCATTCAACTTCCTTGATCCGAGTTGATTTGATCGAGTAACGCTCAAACAAAGAAATACCATCCATGATCAGTAAAATTAAATTGATTAATTATTCGTAAACTGACAGCTAATAGCCCATCCTCCCATTCGCCATTATTGCCTAATACACTGCATACGAATGGTTCCTCTGCTCCAGCCCAACATTTCCATGCTTCAACTTTTTTGATTCGAGACGATCTGGCTGAGTTAACGCTCAAACAAGGAAGTATCATCCAAGATCAGAAAAATCAAATAAATGGTTACTTCATAAACTGCCAGCTAATAGACCATTCCTCCCATCCGCCATTGCTGCCCAATCCAGTGCATACGAACGATTGGTCTGCTTCAGCCAATCATTCCCATCATTCAACTCTCTTGATTCGAGAGGATTTGGCTGAGCAACGCTCAAACAAAGAAATATCATTCAAGATCAGATCAACCTCTTTAATATCCAGCTCTTCCACCTCCCACCTTCTTGCCAACTGTTGACCCATTCAAGTACAACTATCACTTGCGAACGATTGTCCTGCTTCAACCCATCATGTCAACCCTACGATTGTCTTGACCCGAAAGGCTTCGGCTGAATGGCTAGTCCATGGCGTGTGCACCCCACGACAACACCCGCGTTTCTTGGCAACGCTACACCTCCTCTTGTACACTCCTCTACCACGACTCGTAACAGCGATCATTCCAGCAGTTGCTATTAGCATGGCCCTTGTCCCATTATCTTCAATACATACGGATCCCTATGAATATCAACTACTACTACAAAATACAAGCATTCTTCACGTGGTTGAACTGCGAAGAAAATGATACAGAAAGAGATAGATCAACAATTGGATGGAAAAAAGAAGCATACCTGCAGCACTCAGAGAAGGTCTTATTGGACTTGCTATGGTTATGGATGGGTGGATGCAATCAAGTGCAGTAAGGAGTACCCATGGTGATTATTTGTCGCGTTGTCAGAGGAACGATGGGTTGGATGGGATTGTCGAGAGGGCTTTTATCTTTGATGAAGGATGTTGGTTGATCCCCATCGATTGAGATTGGAAGACACGAGTCAAATTGCACAGCAGCTGTTTTGGGATGATGGATGGCACTGCTGATGATGGTCAGCAACCAGAATACAATGACACACGCGTGGTTCTATGTAATTTCTCACATCCTCTCCATTTGGCAATATTGTTCCTTTAACTATATCATAGTTATCCTTACCCACCATGTCGTTTTCTTCACCTTTAATTGAATCAACACTGGATTCAACATGACACCTAGAGTATCGTACTATCAGCCCATATGTGCAAGATGTGGATCACTTGGCTGGTTTCTGGATTGATGTTGCATGACCATACTTGTTATGACGCCTACTAGTAGTAGACGGATGCTGTTATCTCACTCCCACAGGATGTATGGCGGCAGGGTCCATTTATACGTGTGCACTATGTTGTTTGCAAGTGATTTTCAGCCACCTTTTCTCAAACAAACACTCACACAACATCCACGAACAGCGTCTTCCGGCATAGCAGGTGATTTATGTTGCCAGATTAATGTCAATGTTTTGATGAGCCACCTTACTATAGGTTATCTTATATGAATTCCTGATGGATGTAAGGGCCACAAATCACATCCAGCTCTTTCTTAAAGAACCTGCAACTACTAATGAAAGCCGAAAAAGAGGACATTGGTTTGTACCTGCATGTAGGATCTCCTTAGTCTCCAGGACAATAGCACAAAGTAGTTCATCGCCGAGCATGATGAATTAATCGCTATTGATAAGCATGATATCATTGTCGATTACCTCATGGTCTTAATAAGCTACAAGCAAGCTGCCACAAGTCAGCATTTTCCACCACCGTACCTTTGATTCCCAAGGTTTGATATACACCTTTTTCATATAAAGCATAGGTTGAATAAATAAATGTTGTTTTATACATGCATAATATATAAGCTTTATTCATATGTAAGATACTACAAATGATACAAGATAGCAACGGGTGTGATGGGTCACGTGTGCAGGGTCGCTTTGCATAGTGGTAGGGCGTGTCAAGTGACTGCTGCGAGTAAAGGGCGACAGGAAGCGCGCAGTGGGATCGATGCATTGGGTACACTTTTCCTGTGACAAACTCACCTACTCACAGACAATGAGGTAAGGCATCCGCCATGGTTGATAGATCCAATCGATTCACTCTTCTTTATTGACACATTATATATAAAGTGACAATTCAAAAGGAAAAGAAAGCAAAAAGCTTGAGGAAACGAGCGAGTCTCCAGCAATCACTCCTGACCCTAGCAAGGACAAATCGAACGCGCCTTCCAATCCATCAACAACGCTCTCGTCACCATTTCAACTTGTATCTGGTGGTGAAAGTGATTCCAGCAACGTTTCTTCGCCAAGTCTCATTCCTGGATCGTCGGCAGAGAAGGAGCAATCAACAGTGTCCAAGACGTTCTCTTTTGGTACAGGAGCAGCAACGACGACAGCCAAATCATCATCATTTACATCGACAACAACAAAGAGCTTTTCATTCGGTTCATTGTCTGATTCCGGCAATAAGGATGCTTCGTCTTCCAATGTTACAGAACGGGACGCGACCGATGATTCGCCATCATCTTCTTTTGTATTCGTCTCAGGTCCTTCTTCACCCAAGGAGAATGTGGAAAAGCCTTCCGAAGAGAGTACTTGTGAGTAGGATGGATGGATGGTTGCGGTATGTGGTAGTTCATTATACTGATGAATGAATGAATATATAGCAAAAGCAGATGATAGCACAAGTGGAACGAGCCCATTTTCTTTTGGAGCTGCACCTTCATTGACAACAAAAGCATCGTCATCAACTGATACATCCAAGCCAGCATTGTCATTTGGTACACCATCAAAGGATAAACCATCCAGTGAATCTACATCTGGAATCGACACCAAATCAAAATCACCTTTCTCATCGGGCACTGGATCAAGTGGTGAAGCACCTACATTCGGGACATCAAAGCCAACTGAATCCACCACGACATCAAAGGATGAAGCACCATCAAAACCAGCATTCTCCTTTGGTGCGTTTGGACAATCCACATCACCTTTCGGTGCTGCACCATCTGCAACTACTGCTACACCTACGCCATCATCATCCAGTGAAAAGGCTTCATCCAAACCAGGCTCTTTATTTGGCTCTTCGTCATCATCAGCAACCAAAGAAACACCAAAACAGCCCTCCTTTTTTGGATCATCCGCAGCAACAAGTGGTGGTGATAAGGCAACATCAGATGATAATGCGCCCAAATCAACATCTTTCTTTGGTGCACCCAAATCATCTAGTGATGTGAGTTCGGACGCATCAAAATCGGGATTTTCTTTTGGTGGTGGATCAGGATTTGGAGCAAAGACACCAAGTGCTGAAAGCGCTACATCGAAGCAAGGATTTTCGTTTGGTACACCAGCAGCATCAGCAGCATCCAAGACACCTGCTATTGGAAGTGGTAGTGAAGGCTCGTCAAGCAAGCCCGGTGGATTCTCTTTTGGTACACCAGCAAAGACTACAACTGAGACTGAGAAATCACCTTTTTCATTTGGAGCTCCTGCAAAGACTACGACTGAGTCTACGACCACATCCAAGTCACCTTTTTCAATGGGCACACCTGCAGAGACTACAACTGAACCTGAGACATCGAAGGGTGGATTTTCATTTGGGGCACCTGCAAAGACAACAGGTACAGCTGAAGCACCAAAGACAGCAGGATTCTCGTTTGGTGCAACTGCATCAAAGCCAACGACTGAGACTACGAGCACATTAAAGTCACCTTTTGCAATCACTACACCTGAAAAGACAACAACTGAAGCTGAGAAATCAAAGGGTGGATTCTCGTTTGGAACACCAGCAAAATCAGCGGAAGCACCAAAGACTGGAGGATTTTCATTTGGAACACCTGCAAAGACAACGTCTACAAGCGAGACTCCAAAGACTGGCGGATTTTCATTTGGTGCACCTGCAAAGACAACAACTGAAGCTGAGGCATCAAAGGGTGGATTCTCATTTGGAACACCAGCAAAATCAGCGGAAACACCAAAGACTGGAGGATTTTCATTTGGAGCACCTGCAAAGACTACGACTACAAGTGAGGCACCAAAGGCAGGAGGATTTTCATTTGGAGCACCTGCAAAATCAACGGAAGCACCAAAGGGTGGATTTTCATTTGGAGCACAACCCAAGGCTACTGGTGATAGTACTGCTGCACCTAAACAAGGCTTTTCATTTGGATCGAGTAATGAGGACAAGGCACCTAAAGCAACTACGTCAAGTGGTTTCAGTATCCCTAGCACACCATCAAGTCAACCAAGTGGATCAGCAGCAACACCATCATTCGGCAGTCAACCATCATCAACAGAGCCTGCTACCAAATCGGCATTTTCTTTTGGCGCTCCAGCTGCAAAGCCCACTGAAAGTGCTCCTTCAAAACCATCATTTTCTTTTGGCGCTCCTCCTTCATCACAAGCACAAGATACAGCAGCAGCAAAACCATCATTCTCTTTGTCGACATCAACAACCAAAAAAGATGATACCACAACAACTGCTCCCAAGCCATCCTTTTCCTTTGGTCAACCAAGTACCAGTAATACAACCACCACAACAACATCTGCTGCTCCAACTACGTCTCTCTTTTCATTCAGCAAGCCTACTACTACTACTACAGAAGCAAGTCCATCAACATCTATGCCTGCTCCTGCTGCTGCTACTCCCTCGTTTTCTTTTGGAGCGACAAAGAAGGATGATGAAAAGAAGGACACAACAACAGCTGCTGCATCACCTTTCTCATTCAAGACCCCTGCTGCTCCTAGTGGCACTACCTCCACTACTACTTCTACTACTGCTGCAACGGCAGGCACTGGTGGTTTCTCATTCTCATCACAACCAGCTGCTGGTGCTGGTGCTGCTGTACAACCTGACGCATTTTCATTCAACAAGATGATTCAAGATATGGAAAAGATTGCATCTCAACCACCTGGCATGTTCCAAGCATCACTCATGACTCCTGCTTTACGTGGATTGCAGTATGTGTTATTATGGAAGATTCATTCATAGGGGAGGTGGAATGCTCATCATTTATTATATCATAGGCAAAAGCATATTGTTACCACCACCAACTTTAGGATTGATAATATTCTTTTCAGTACACGGTTTTCTGAACTTCCCGAACAAGCACAACGTGAATTGGATCAACTTGAGCAATACATTCGAGCGGAGAGCCAACGCTGCGAGTTTGTCAAGAAGCAAGGTGTACATAAACATGGCAATCTCATCCAAAGTGCACAACAGCAAACAGACTCATTATATCAGGTATATCCTATTCAAGGCCATCCTCATCATTCGTGTGCATGGGATCTAACGTGATGTGGTATATACTAGCAATTGGGAGCATTATCAAGCAGTTTGAAACGCCAAATGGAGCATATTGAGCAATTATTTGACCAGGCGGGTGCTCAACTTCGTCACGCTGCCGATGCAAGCAATATCATTGAAGCCATCAAGCATCCTGGTAGCTCGGGTCGTTGGTTGTTTGGTTATGGAACGGATGATGAGTAAGTAGTGTCTTTTCGTGATCCAAATGATGGTCCGTGGTGACTGACGAGTGATTGTTTTGTCGCATAGCTACTTTGTCAACTTGGCTTATTCATTACAACAGCGATTGGACATTTACAGAAATACTGTTTGGGTAAAGTTGGAAAGGAAAAGAATGAACGAATGCGTGTAAGGCTCACCCGTTTTGAATAGGAAATCGAACGAGCAACCGAATCATGGTCCAAGCACGAAAGTCGTACACCACAAGGTAAGAGACAAAAACGAGATTGCTTTGTGCTGCAAGAAGCTGATGATGGTTGATGATATAGATATTGCACGGATCATGCGTGAACAACACAATACATTTTTGGCATTGGCGAGTCGTGTTGCTGCGTTGGATGAAAGTGTGCGGCTCGAAAAGGACCAATTCCAACAATATCTCAAAATGTACACATGATCACCCTTATTGTAATACAAAACACCTTTATTGCAAAATACATGTTTCTTCATCATCCTCTTTGCTTTACAATGATTGACTTTGTGGTTTGAGTAAGCACCCATAATGGTATTTGCAGCTCCTCCTTCTTCGGCTGGGTTATTGGCCAACCTTACGTAAAAGCTGGTGTGCAAAGTGAGCGCCTTCCTCGGAAGCCCCTTTTTTTTGCAAAAACTATGTTGGCGCACATCCTCTATTTACGCAATATGGACTATCTCAACCACCCGGATGCCAATGACTTTGAAGAGGAAGAATCACCCATTCAGGCTTTGGAAGATCACATCCCTCACTTTGAAGAAGTGGCCCAAGCTCACTTGCGCAACTTCACTCTCAATGGTTGGCTTTTTCCCTCTTGTAGTTTTTTAATGCACCATTCCCCACATTCTATATTTTATCTATCTGTATAATAACGTTTTCTCAATGCGTCATTCGCCTAAAGGATCAAGGTCAACTAGTACCCAAATAAATATATAACTTTTCACCTGTGCAAAGTGAGATATAGGGTGATCAAATATATTCTCCATCAAAGGTAGTGGAAGAAGGAAGAGAGGGTGAAAGGGGAAATACAGATTACATGAACATAATCTATATAGAGATATCGTTGAATATAGGAATAGAACGCAGAACTTGTTATCCATTGCCTTGAATAGCCAAACAAACTTTATTAAGCATCATCATTTGACTCGGAAGAAGAAAAATCATCGGTTTGGGCCAGAGGTGAGCTACGAGGACCATCCGCACCAACCAATATCTTGTGCTTCTTCTCGGTGATCTTCAGTATCCTTGGGCTCACCAGAGTATCCAAGTATTGGGTGTCACCACCTTCTTCGTATCTCATCGATCGCTTCTTCTCCTTATGGCATTGCTCGAGTTCCAGGATACAATCAACACTGTGACTCAAGAGGTGCTATTTGTACGACCGTTTTAGAACAAAATAACAAAGCGAATGTAGTTTCCTTAGCACGAATTTCCAACAGCTGGTCATCAACGGCAACAAGTCATCTTCCTTCTTATCAAACAACGTGGGAATATCGATCTTAAGCTCCTTATTCATGACATAGACATTGGGTTGGGGGTGTTGAGAGGGACCAGAGACGGATGGCATCACCTATACAGAACATTAGCGTTGGCCAATATGAGTAAATAATCGGTATATATACCATGGACGTGAGCGAAAAAGAGCTTTACTCTGCTCAATGATTGGTAGGTTGCCATCTTATAAGCGTGCGCCAAGCGTTTGATCATCAAAAGAGTGGCTGAATGGAAGAAAAAAAGAAATGTTTGGAGTTTGATAATGGTAGGCTAATATCTATGTGCATGGTGGGCGTGGGTATTTCTGGGACCACAGAGAATGTCGATGCGTGAATCACGATTTGAGACAAACAAGGTGCGAATATCCATCATCATCAAACAATGTCACCCATCTGCTATCACTAATCACTTGCTGTGCTCAAATTCCACCAAATAGTACGTGTTCGTTGATGTTTATGGGTGTTCTTTCCAAAAAGACAAAAGAACAAAAGCATCTAGATACGATGATGTATATATGATCCAATTCTATTTCCCCTTGCAACCCAGAAACCAACCAGGTGATTCACATAATGACCATATGAGCTGATAGCACGATACCCTAGGTATTGATGTTGTATCCAGTGTTTATTCGATGGAAGTCGAAGAAAAAGACGTGTGGTAAATAAGAATATATCTCAATGATATAGATAAAGGAACAACACTGTCGAATGAAGAAGGTATGAATGAATCATGTAGAGCCAGCGGGTACTATTGTGTCATTGTATTCTTGGTTGCTGCCGTCATAAGCATCTTCTTCCACGTTTCTGTGCATGAATTGGCCTTCGTCAAGGATAAAAGCCTCTCAACCATCCCATCCCATCCCATCCATCATCATCCTCAGTCGTATTTACGTGATCGCTCCTGCTGACAACGCGACAAATAATCACCACGAGTTCTCATCACTGCGCTTGATTGCATCCACCCATCCATAACCATTGCAAGTCCAATAAGACCCCTCTCTGATCGCTGCTGGTATGCTTCCTTTTCCATCCGGTTGTTGGTCTATCTCTTTCTTGCCCAATTTCATTAAGCTCAACCAGGCGTAGATCGCTTTTATTGGGATGTACTTGATAACTGATATGGCATAATCCATAGGGATCCGCATGTATTAAAGCAAGTTGCTACACGTAAATAAACTGCTTCTATACAATGGCTATCTGCTGTCCACGCAAAAGCGGCTGTAAGCCTAGTTGCTGCAAATAACTTGAAGACAACGGGGGCAAGGGCCTTGCTAATAGCAACTGCTGGAATGAACGCTGTTACGATTGGTTGTGGTAGAGGAGCGTACAAGAGGAGGTGGAGAGTCAAGAAACGAGGGTGTTGTAGTGGGGTGCACACGCCATGGGACTTGCCATTCAGTCAAAGACAATCGGATCATGACAATCGTAGGGTGGACATGATGGGTTGAAAAAGAGCAATCGTTCGCAAGTGCTGGTTATAGTTGAATGGAGCAACAGTTGAGAATGGGAAGAAGGGACAAGAGGTTGGATGTGGAAGAAGTGGAAATTAAATAGGCCAGGCACTGTCAGACAAATCCATCCACACTGTAATTAATGCATAACCTTGAGATCACCCTCCTCGAACCTCGAACTTGCACACAAGGTCCTCTTGAACATGCTTATCAACTTTGTCCTAATAAAGAACCCATGCTTCATACAAAGATTTTGAATGGGAGGGTGGAATGGGGGGGGGGTTTACTAAACCAGATGGAAATTGGGAAAGCGCCGGATTCATTGAAATGCCAAACAGAATGAATAACACTTGGATTCCCCTTTCGAACTCGATACTGGGTAAGCAGGTTCGCTGAGTTATGCTGATCACCTCCATTCATTTAAAAATCGCACGTTTCATTATGATCTTATGAATCGGGAGGTCCAAATATAGGAGAGATGATGGACGGACAGAACGCAAGTAGGGTGTATAGTGCACGTCCCCGCGATTGTCCACCTCTATCATGAAACTTGGCCAGACGGTGGGCTTCGACATGCTGATCAACTCCATTCATATAAAAACGACATGCTTCATATGAAGCTCTGGAATGGGAGCGTCCGACCGATCAACGGCAGGGAATATATTATGTAGTGTAAGCGTTGCCCACCTCAACCTTGAAATTTTCAGAAGATGCTCTTGGAGACACTGATCAGCTTCGCCATAATAGAGACCTCAGCAGGCTTCATTTGAAAATCTTGAATGGGAGGCTGTACTGCAGGATTGATTATAACCATCATATCATGCATGTACTTCCAATTTGCAATCAGCATGGAAAATCTCTGCTACGGTATCATGAATAGAGTGCTTGTGTGACTACGAGAAAGGGTTGTTTTCGATATCGTGTATAGTGGTGGAGCTTTGGATATGGCAGTGATTTATGGAGTCATCATCATCGAACTTGTTGGATGAGTGCTATTTGACAACACGCCTCAGTCACCCAGCTTAATGTTTTAGTATTCCATTTCCAACGCTTTACGCTACTACCTTGCCATCTCCTAGGAGATATGCAACGACGTCCCATTCAACATATGTATATATCCAACATCCTATTGCCAGTAGATACCATGTTGCTCATTAAGGAACATGCATGACAGGGGAAGATTGGAGATAGGAGCATCCTGCACCTTCTGTCTGCTCAGGCACCACACATTCTTCCAGAGAATAAGCAATCAAGCGTAAATCTCTTGATCATCTGACAGCTTTGTAGGAAAACGATTCATTCGGGTGGATCAGCTATAAAAAGCAGCTATATGCTAAAGTTGATCATCACTAAAATGCCAGCACCAGAAGAGCGTTATATCAACCAGGCTGTCCAATTATGCGGAGAAGATATTGCTATTGCTCATCAAATGGTATTTGCTGCGGCCACTTTTATGTATCACGGATGACCATTCTCGCTTCGCCATTTTGTCATCCAGGGACAGCATACTCAATACACACAGCTGGATGCTTTGATGCATGCTTCTCAGCCAACAGCAGCAGAAACAACAGCATCCACACAATTACATTTACCAACACCAACGCCAAGAAGACCGGTGTGTGAACATTGTAAAAGAGCCTTCTCAAGGATGGATGCGTTATACCGTCATCAGATACACACCTGCCCCTACATGTCTTTGCAGTAGTCAAGCAATAGTATGATCTATTCCAAGCCTATCCTATGTACCCGTGTCGTCTTTGAGAGCGTTTTAACATTCTCAACATACTTTATTTCCCTTTTGTTCGTTTCTCAATGTCACTCATTCTATTATGTCAAGCACCTCATCTATAAATACTTCGATGCAAACACATATGCTTTCCTCCATAAGTCATTCTTAAACCGAATCCATCTCTATCTCATATGCAAAACTTCATAAAGATGTTCGCTTGGTGGATCATACAACGCAAGAGGAGCACGCTCTTGAGCAAGAACATGGAAAACATGAGTGTGATATTAAAGGTGCCATCAACGTCCATGAGCTCATGTTACAAAAAGAATCTGTATTCGAGTGATAATATTAGGCGGATAAAGATACAAGGGGAAAAGATCTACTTAAGGTTGGTGTGTGTTCCTTCATTCCATGATGGGTTATTCTGGTTTTCTTGTTGTTCCATAGTATCTTGGACTACGAACACCTCTCCTTCCTCATCCAACCATTTTGCATCGGGTAAAGTGCTAGCTTCTTTTTGTTGTTGTTTTTCAGGCTCAGGAACAGGTATTGATGGCAAGGATGACTTTGGCTTTTGGGATGCCCAATACAGAACCTCTTCGGTGGATAGTGCACGTCCCCATATCCGAATATCACGATACCAGGCATCCAAACTTGGTCGAGTGTCCCATGGATCTTGATAATTACTGCGTTCTGGTTCCGATGATTCAAACCATACGGCACGCATCGTTGTGTTGTAAACGACAGGGATTTCCCAAGCATGGTTGCTGGCGATCACATGACCATCCATATACACTGCTAAAGGCGGGTCCATTGAATGACGTGCATTGTTGCGATCCACGATGAGCATGAAATGGTGATAAAAGTCGTCTTGATGGATAGGATACTGGTTCGCATGCACAAGTAATTCTGGATCATCTTGCCAGGTCCAATCATTCTCCAATTTGACTGTACCCACACCAAGAGAAATCGGATCACGTCCCCGGTTTACTGGAACGATGCTCATGGGTTGATTCGGTACGAACATAGAACTTGACACGATCCATTTGGATTACCACCACAGTGCCATTTTCCTTGCTTGTTTCAGTCTTCTCCACCAGCTTACGCTCATGCTGCCCAACATCATCTCGGTTGCCACTGACATAAACATGTAGCTGCCACGCCTCGTCGTATGGATACCGTTCCCCCATCGTAATCGCTGTTACCAATCAAGCTTGCGTGATTATTGCCAGAATTGTCATATGCATGCATAGGATTCATTTGTCGGTATCACAGCATCAGGATCCAAAGACCAGTGACCAACTAAATAACGTGTTCCTTTAGAAAAATGAAAAGCCATTTCTAATCGATTCAACTCACTCACCATGTCGTGATGATTTGAGTGCGCAAGGATACGGCATGCATTGGGACGTGGACCAGAGCGACCATTAAGGATAAATAGGCAAAGGATGCAATAAAGGCTATTATCGACGTTGAACATAGTTCATTCTGTGACACCTTGCATTAAATGTTTATTCGAGAGAGAGAGGGATGCCCAATCTTGATGCTCAGAAAAGTCGTAGGTCTTTTCCAAATATAATGTGCATAATCCAACTGAATCCCATAATATCCACAAGAATGCTTTGTAATCGAGGACCGTAATCTCGTCTTTGAAATGGTGCGAGCTTGGCTGGTAATACAACTGAACGATAATTCCATTGAGAGCTGTCGAATGAAGAATAGGTGGCATAGTATCGTTGAAGGAATTGTGCATTGGGTTTGGCCATCATCATTGCATTGCATAAGCCGGAGGAGCCATCTATGATCAAAAGTAAATATGACTTGGCTTGAGTAGATAGAGAAAAAGAAGAGACTTGCCAACACCTTCTTTACACATTACGAATTCTTTGATCCAATAAATAATTCACTGGGTTGAGTGCAAAGAGATCCAAAACGAATAGATGCCACCAAATTCCATCCATGCTTCCAATCGTACAATATCACCTCGAATAATCAGAAATCGTCACCACTTGAACCTGAAGAAAAATCTTCAGTTTGGCCCATAGGTGAGCTTCTTGGGCCGTCCGCGCCAACCAACACCTTATGCTTCTTCTCGGTGATTTTCAAGATCCTTGGGTTGACCAGAGTGTTCAGATATTGAGCGTCACCACCTTCCTCGTATCTCATCAATCGTTTTTTCTCCTTATGGCATTGCTCAAGTTCTTGGATACAATCAACACTACGTACCAAGAGGTGCTATATGTACGACCGTTTTAGAACAAAATAACAAAGGCGAGAGCAGTTTCCTTACCACAAATTTCCAACAGCTGGTCATCAAGGACAACAAATCTTCATCCTTCTTATCAAACACGGTAGGAATATCGATCTTGAGCTCCTTATGCATCACATAGACATTGGGCTGGGGTGTTGAGAGGGACCAGATACGGATGGCATTGCCTATAGAGAACATTAGCGTTGGCCAATATGAGTAAATAACGATATATACCATGGGCGTGTGCGAAAAAGAGCTTTACACTACTCAATGATTCGTAGGTAGCCATTTTATACGCGTGCGCCAAGCGTTTCATCATGGCTAACAAGCCAAACATGCCCTTTCTGTGATCGAAGCTGATTTTCGCTGCACTACCCTTGTTCATCGCTTGCGAAGTCTCAAGTAAGCATATTTCAAGGTTGCTCGTATTGTGAAAGCGCATCACCCCATCAGCAAGGTAGCGTGAGCTGGAGTTCTCCGGTCGAGATGTCGCCATACTGTATAATTCCTCTTCGCCAGGAGCGAAAACAACACGAATCTTGCTTTCTCGAGTTATATACCGAGCGCACGCAATAAGGATTGGATGCAGAATCGCTGTGTTCCAAGATGACTCGGTATGCGTTGGATCCACCGTTCCAGAATAGATGTTGTTAACCCTATAATAGCAAGTCAGCAAGCTATTGTGTGAAATGATCGAGTATACCTACATTGCCGTGAGAATATATTCCAAGAATAAAACCTTGCTCCTATGATGATTCGTCGCTTCTGCCATGGTCATATGTTTGATAGCATCTTCCAGCTCGTCAAAGCTAGGCTAGACATTTCTAGTCAGAGATAAGTCTTAAATACCGTAATAATGACATACCGCATCTAGCACTGCGTCGATATATTTTTTGATCCCGGTATGAACCTTCTCTTGCTTGCGTTGATCCTCTTTGACAACTTCTTGAACTCCTTCGTACAAATCATTGGGAATGTAATCGCGCTTGCTCACACCACTGCCACACCAAAGAACACCGCTGGCTCCTGGGCTAATACAAACACATTAGTTACGTTTTCTAGAATTTTCCTGAATCCTTACTCAAGAACGTCAGATGATGATTCGCCATTGTGATCTTCAAGGAACTGTAGCCATCCATCCCATAATGACAGCACTAAAAAGAAAAGTTATAACCTGAAACTATATTAGAGAAATTTTCTTTTACCTTTTACGTCTCCTTCCTCGGATTCATCGTCGTCAGTTTGTTCTTGCTGATCACTTTCAACTTCTTCCTCGTCACCGTAAACTTGTTCTTGTTCATCGTACACTTGTTCTTGGTTGTCGCCATGAACTTGTTCTTCCTCCTCGTCATGAAAAGACCTCGGGACTTTTGATGATGATGCGCGTTGACCTCCATTATCTTCATCTTCCACCTCTTCTCGTTGTCTCTAGCAAGTGGTGTTTCGAATAAGCCAAATATACATGTGAGTCTCATCTTACTCGACTTACCTTCTTGGAATCCTGCACCACTGTTATGGCACTAAACGTAGAATATAATGTATCAGAGAACATTGAAGCCTTCAGAACTCAGCAAACGTACCCATTGTCTCCTATAATGTTCCCAGCCATGTTCACGCGTCCAACGTTCAAGTTTATACTGGCAGGTGGCATAGAGGGTTCTTTTTTCACACTTGAGGGCTGTTTACTATTGCGTTAGTTATGTGCTTAGGTAAATAAACAATAATCCAACAGACCTTTTTCCACTCCTTTCGCAAAGTGGCGACATGATGTCGTATGGTACTGTCAATTAGGTGCTTGGATATCCACGATAAAGCATTCTGATAATCGTTCAAGGCTGTGTTGACGGGTCCTTCTGGAAAGCAAGATCGGAAATGAGGAAAGTCCCACTGATCTGGATGGTGGTCTGAAAAGTATTGTCTCGACGGGTCATCAGTTGGAGGGAATGTTTGCTTTTTGGTCATTGTAGTGGTTAGGTGGAAAAGGCTTGCAAGCTGCGCAAGCTGCGCAATCAACCCGCTAAATCGCGTTCCCATTCACAACCCGCTGCCCTGCTATTCGCTTATTCACCATCCACGCGTTTTGTTGCATTGTCGTCAAAAGATCACTATGAGCTGCGGACCAGGAATCGAACCCAAAGAGGTGTTGATGCCTAAAGCTGTGTCTCCTGCCCGAAGACTTACTCAATAACAGCATGGTTCATTATTAGCATGCATACACAATAAATGACTTTTTTTGTTGTTGTTGTCACTGTACTTCTTTTACATGTAAACAAGACCTTTGCAGATAGTTGTTGGAAATTTTCATGGTTTGGGGTGCGAGTTAAATAGCAAATCATATGAGTCAACCTATTGGTGAGATCGCTCTCGTCATCTATACAAGGTACAGGGTCAATGGAACAAGCTCTGCTGCCTCACAGGAATATTGCTCATTGTACACAAACATCCAAGTATAAAGGAGTTACCCGTTATGTTCGATATGGAAGATGCGTGCCACCCCTTGGTTTTTCAAGACCAGGGTCTGGTGCTGCATAAACTACGGGACCAAATTATAGGCAACCCCGCCCACAGTAAGAATGAAAGGCTTTCTTTGTTCTTCTTGCTGCGTTTAGATTGATACAACAAAGTCATCTGTGCCAGCTACAGGTGCTGATATTAATAGTAATAGTATACATTAATTTAAATATACCCTATACATTTGAATCAACATGATTAAAGAATTCATTGAGCGTACATAGTCGTCGTGATCAAGCTATTCACGATCCTGCTTTGGCCGGACGTACCATCAATTAGGCCGGTGCGCATCATTTGTGCAGCTCAACTCGCCCATATCAAACCATCGATGTATGCATCCATCCATCAAGGTAGCGCATGCTGAAAGATGTCATAGATAAGCATAGATATGTATTCGTGCCATAATGTATTGGAGCTCACACATTCTTAAAAGTAAATGATATAAGCTTACGATGGACCAAGCCTACTGCAACAAGCACTGGATCTTGAGATTGCCCACCTCAAACTTGAAACCTCCATACAGTATGCTCTAGGACATGCGGATCAATTTTGTCTTAACAAAGACCCCACGCTTCATTGTAAGTTTTGAGCTATGGGTGTCTTTGTGTTTTACATATGCTGCTGTAAGGATGATGATGCTGCTTTCTCCTAATGGGTGGTGTCGACTGCATTAACGAAAAGATTGAAGAGGTGAGTAAAATGGCACGTGGTGGTTACACAAACACGTCCTTGACAGGTTGCTGCACAATTGGATAATGGTGATGCATTGCCTTAGGAAGGTACGCAAGTAAACAACCTCCTCCAATAATGAAGTTGTGTGTAGTATGGCATTACCACTTCCACATCACATTTGGATGTAGGAGAAGGTTGACCTGCATAAACTAGTTTGTATACGTAAACCCAGCCGGTAATCAATTCACTTTTTCTCTCAAGGTCATCCCACTCCTATTTATTGTATCACAAAAGCCATATGCTTCTTGCATGACCGATAACCGAACCACATTTATTAGTCCATCTTCGAAGCGATATCACGTAATCCACAAGCTAGCAAAATCCAAGCGTGCAATAAATAAGCAATGCTTTATTTCATTTAGCTACACTGCCACCATCATCGTCTTCGGCGTTTTTGTCATCCATCATCATCCGTACTCGTCAGCAGTCGTCAATCTCCTCGTCATCAACATCCAAGAAATTCAGATAGAAAAGAATGGGATCGTGCAGGCTTCCTTGTGGATCTTGGTGCCGTTATCATCGTCATTGTTGTGGATGTGGTAATGATCATAATCGTCATTGCTGTGAATGTGGTAACCACCGTAACTGTCGTCTTCATAAATAAAAAAGGCAGACATGTTAGACGATCTCATACCGAGATGATGACGATTTGGAATACCGTTAAATCATCAGCAACGCAATACATGCCTGCACTTTTATATTGCTATCCTGTCTTGCTGAGAATGATGGTTGATCCAAGGTTGCTTGTCTTGTCGAATGTCTCGTTTTCAGAAGAATATGTCGTTAGTCAAATTATATGCTTTTTGGTCAATGTACTTGCCTTTAGACGATAAAAATGTGCTTCCATAGTGATGAAGGCAGAAACAACTGGCATGCGGTCAGCAGTAGCCAACGGCAGATTGCCACCAACTAAAGGTTTCCTTCGTCCTAGCAAGGATAGCTAGCAAGCATACCAAGTTGTTCGCAGCAGGACCTCCTGTACCTTAACAAAGTCCTTCAGTACAGCATATCCCTTGGTCCCCTTTTGATCGGGCTAGCCACGTCCTTCATCAGCATCTCACAACTGGCATGCGGTCAGCAGTAGCCAACGGCAAATTGCCACCAACTAAAGGTTTCCTTCGTCCTAGCAAGGATAGCTAGCAAGCATACCAAGTTGTTCGCAGCAGGACCTCCTGTACCTTAACAAAGTCCTTCAGTACAGCATATCCCTTGGTCCCCTTTTGATCGGGCTAGCCACGTCCTTCATCAGCATCTCACAACTGGCATGCGGTCAGCAGTAGCCAACGGCAAATTGCCACCAACTAAAGGTTTCCTTCGTCCTAGCAAGGATAGCTAGCAAGCATACCAAGTTGTTCGCAGCAGGACCTCCTGTACCTTAACAAAGTCCTTCAGTACAGCATATCCCTTGGTCCCCTTTTGATCGGGCTAGCCACGTCCTTCATCAGCATCTCACAACTGGCATGCGGTCAGCAGTAGCCAACGGCAAATTGCCACCAACTAAAGGTTTCCTTCGTCC